>PVKA01052027.1:0-11915 GCA_004027165.1 Ctenomys sociabilis | reverse complement strand
CATATGGAAATAAAGTACAGTAGGATTGGTAGAGCTCACCGAACCCTCCACACGGCTGGTGGATTACGATAAAGCAGAACCTGGAAAGAAATTACACATTTAAAAAACACCAAGAAATTTTTAAACAAATTTCTCTTTTTTTTTTTTTAATGACTTCTGGGGGTGCTTGGGATAGGTTATTTTTTTTTTCCTTGTATTCTTTTTTCCACTTTTGACTATTCTGTTCTCTCACTTTTACCTAATTTTACTAAATTTCTTTTTGCTCCTTAATAGAATTCATCTCACTTTGCACTTCTCTTTGCCTTTTTTTATTTTTCAATTTTTAATTATTTTACTTTCACTTTCCTGACCATCTCACATTTATTAGCAGTACTAAGCCTCATTAGTCTTTAGACAGTACTCGCAATGGTTTTATGCAACCCAGCTAGTCTCCTTCCAGGTATCCCAGAAGAATTGTGAGCATCGTGCCACAGTGATACATATGCACCCATGTCTACAGCAGCATGCATGCAATAGCTAAATCTTGGAAACAGCCTACGTGCCCATCAAACAAGCAACGGGTGACACTTTTATATGATGGGGTATTCTCAGCTGCAAAGATAAGCACAAGGCTTTTACAAGTAAAGGGATGCAGTTGGAGACCTGGAGACCATAGTCCAAGTGAAATAAATCAGAGCCACATGGCTAAATATCATATTGTCCGCCTAGTGTAAGAAACTGAAAGAGTAAATAAGATCCAAAAGGTACAACAGATAGTGTGAAAGGGAAAGAAACTGCTCAAAAGGAAATAACAGCTAGGATGAGGGAAAGGATACAAAAAGGAAGAGGGAAGATAGATAGACAGACAGACAGACCGAGAGACAGACAGACCAACAGACAGACAAGATATCTGGAATAATCGTACTACTTATTTCTATTAGCTCACTGAGAGGAACAGTTAGTGCTTCTGTCACTTGATCAATTTTACATGCCTATGTGGGATAATCTGATAAACTACTTTGAACATGGCAACATACAATATAATCACCACTGTTAACTTCCTATCCTCTTTTTAAAAAAAAAAAACAACATTATTTTTTATTCTCTTTACAAGAAAAAAAAAAGACACAGATTGGAAGATCAGATGAAAAAAAATCAGCATATTGAATTAAAAACCTTACATTTAATCCAAAAAGAAACTCATGAGCTACAAATCGAAGGATGGTAAACAATGCTTCATACACTAGGAGCCTAGCCACTCAGGAGTGTGTATCTAGTGTTATTTTCAGCTGAAGTGAACTTCATGCCAAAATTGGTCAGAAGAGACAAAGTAGGGCACCACGTATTGGTTAAAGGAACAGTTCCAATGGAAGGGATAACAATTACAGAAATTTATGAAATAAACGCCAACACATTCAGCTTCACAGAACAAACACTGATAGACAGAAACATCAACAGTTATAGTAGGGAAGCGCAATCTCCTTGTCTCAATTTACTGTTCTCTCATTGGGACAAATAACTGACACCCAAAATGAGGGAAGGGAGGTTTATTTAGCTCATCGCTACTGGGGGTTTCAGTCCATACTAGACTGGCTCCAAGGCAGAGCGGTACAGGGCACAGAGCAGCCTTTCATGGCAGCAGCAAAGAGCAAGAGAAGAATAGAGGAGCAGCAAGAACAATGACAACAGAGAGAAGGTCTGTCTCTCTGGCTCTCTTATGTTACTCAGTCCAACCAAGGCTGGATGCAGCACTCACACCCATAATCCCAGTAGTACTAAGACCCATAAATCCAGCGGATCATGAGTTAATCTCAAACTCTACAAGTCCCAGCCCCACTACCACATGAGGCTTTGGCGACTGGGGGAGGGGAGGGAGACAATTAAACACAAAGCACAACAATCCTCCTATCAAAAATAGATCAACAGAGTCCGGTCAAACTGCTCAGCAGATTAAAGCACCTGCAAGCAGCTACAGGGGCTGGAGGTTTGATCCCTGGGATGCCGTGCCCGGGATCCGGAGCACGCTGAGACAGCAATTGAGACTGGGTGTGGTGGCACATGCCTGTAATCCAGCTCTTGGGAGGCTGTAAAGAGGCAGATCACCACTAGTCCCATCTAGTAGTGAGAACGTGAACGCTCTGTAGACCTTTCCCTAAAATTAAAAAAAAATCAATTAACTAGACATAAACAAATATCAGAGTCAAGCCATACCTTTGAAAAGTGGACTTAATCGATATCTTCAGGGCGCATTACCTTGACTTCAAAACCAAACATGAATCCAACCAAAAAGGAGGACACAGGACAATCATGAATATAGCACAGAGATTCTTAACAAGGGGCAGGGGGATGGCTCAGGAGAATAAGCGCTTGCCTGGCAAGCGCAGGGGCCTGTGTTCAATCCCCAGTTCAATAATAAAAAATAATAATTCTTAACAAGATACTGGCAAACATAAATGAACAAATCCTCAAAAATATCACGTCCTATCAGACATGGTGGCATAAGCCTGTAGTCCCAGTTCTCAGAGGCTCAGGCAGTGGGAATGTTGTGAGTTTGAGGAATGGATAAAAGATATGGTATTTTTATACAATGGAGTATTACTAGGCTATAAAAACAAATAAACTCAAGGCTTTAATACACAAATGGTAAATTTACCTACAAATTCCAGAAGACCCCCACAATTCTGCCAAAATACTACTACAAATAATACTGAATTGTGCTATAATACAAAATCAGTACACAATAATTATTAGTGTTCTTTTTCATCAAGTGTGGGCTACAAAGTGAGCTTAAGGCCAGCCTGAGCTGCACAGTGAGTGGCCCCCAAAGAGGCCATGTTTAATTGTTTAATTTAATTCCAATTAAATATATACTAATATATATATATATATATATATGACAGCCACGTATGATTTAGCTCAGGAATACAAGGGTGGTCCAACATACGCAAATCAGTAAATGTAATAAATCATATAAATAGAATCATGGTTATCTAAATAGATGCAGAACAAAGCTTGGCAAAATGTGACGTAAAAACCCCGAAGAAAATAATTGCAGAACACCTCAGACTGATAAAAGCCACTTATGACAAACCTACTACCAACATCATATTAAGCAGAAGAAAACTGAAGCTTTCTTTCTAAAATCAAGAACAAGACAGGATGTCCACCCATCACTACCCCTGTTACCCAAGTACTCCAGCCTCAGCAAGCATAATCAGGCGAGAGAAAGAAAGGAAAGATATGCACAGGGAAGGAAGCAGTCAAATACGATCATTTGCTGATAGCATAATCTTCTATATAGAAGAGCCCCAAAAGTCTACTGGAATACTCCTACAAGTAATTTTACCCATGGGGAATAATAGAAAATCAATACATAATATATTTTGCTTTCTACCATGGATCAGACACCGGACTTGCATGTGCCAATCAGGGGCTTGTGCCACTGAGCTATATCCCCAGTCCACTACACAATAATCAATAGTGTTCCTGTGCACCATTAATAAAGTCATTGGGAAAGAAATTAGGAAAAGAGTATCATTCACATAGCATCAAGAAAAGTTGCATGCTTGAATTAACCTACCCAGGGCTGCCAAGATAGCTCTGGAGACTAAGTGCTTGCTTAGGCAAGCACAGGGACTAGGATTCCATCCCCACCACCACCACATGCACTCGCCATGCCCCAGGCAGGCTGAGCCAGCCCCTGAGACCAGTCGTGGTAGGGCATGCCTGTAATCCCAGCACTGCGGAGGCTGAAAATAGGAGGATCACCATGAGTGCGAGCTACACAGTGAGACCCTGTACCAAATACATAAAAGAAAACAGTTAGCTTAACTAGGTGTACTGGTGGATACATTGTGTCAACTTGAGAAGTTGAGAAGTTTAATTAAGTGACTCAACAGAGAGCCAAGACTCTTACTTTGTAAACAACCTTATCCTGTGCAGGAGGAGAGCGAGGACACTGTGTGAGTTCTTACACTCCAGCTCCAGGGTAACCTGCCTATAATACAAGCAGAGGAGACACCTTGCTAACAGCTGCAGCTGCTGCTCTACCCTTTGCTCTTGTCTGTTTTCTGCTGCCATAAACTGTTGCTCCCTGCCACGTGCCTCTCTGCCACGTGCCACTCTTCCTGGGAGCCAGCTAAATACAGACTAAAACCTCCACAACCTGTGAGCTAAATCACCTTTCCTTCTTTAATTTTGGCTGTCAGATATTTTGTCCCAACAACAAATAAAAAATAACTGAGACACCAAGAAAATGAAAGATATTGACAACAAAACTATAGGATTGTTATTAATGAAATCGAAAAAGGACATAGAAAATGCAAAGGTGTCCCTGTTCCTGGATAGACAGAACCAATAGGGGCCATATTTAATTGAATTCCAGTTAAAATGCGAAGAGCATTCCTCATAGCAATAGAGAAAAGAGTCTCAACCGTTCATACACAGCTAGAGGAAGACCCATAAGAGAAAAAGCAGGCATGAGTAACAAGACGAAAGCAGTAGACATCGCAATCCCAGAGTTGAAAATACAGGACAAAGCTACATGACAAAAACAACATTGTACTAGTACAAAAACAGACATGTGGATCAAAGGAATAGAATAGCGGATGCAGACGCCCATTCAGCCATCTGTTCTTTGACAAAGAGGCCAGAAATATACACTGGAGATAGGCGAGCCCCATCAGTCAATGGTGCTGAGAAATGTGAGATCCATACACGCAGACTGAGCCTAGGCCCCTGTATCTCTCCAGGTATTAAACTCATCTCAAAATGGTCCAAATGATCTGACAGATATACTTCATCTGCTGGGAGATAAAATAGGGAAAGCTTTAGAAGACAAGGAGAGGCAAAAACTTTTCAAACAGCACTGTAATGGCATACTAAATTGCATCCAAAATATTTTTTAAAAGTGGAATCATGCCAAATTTAAAAGCTTCTGAACAGCAAAGGAAACAAAGTAAAAAGACAACTTTTAGAATGGGAAAAATATTTTTCTACCTATTCCTTAGATAAAGTACGTATAATTAGAAAATATGAAAAAAAAAATGTAAATGACCATAATACAAAAGACACTAGGGCAGGCCGAATAGCTCAGTGGATTGAAGCGTCTGTTGAGGCAGACAGAGGAGCCGATCCAGAGGGTGCTAGCCCGCCCCGCCCCAAGTGCAGTGAGACTGGGCAAGGCCGCGCGGGCCTGTAATCCCAGCCCTTGGGAGGCTGAAAACAGGAGGATCACTACCAGTCCCGTCTCCGAAGTGAGGCCCTGTAGACCCTGTACTAAAGTACAAAAATAAATAAATAATATAAGTGACATTAAAAATACAAATGAAAGACCAAATAAAGAACTGGGCTACTGAAATGAAAAGGTACTTCAGAAAAAGAAGTAATGAAAACGTCTTCCGCACCGCTGGCTATTGGAGAAATGCAAACTAAATCAACCCTGAGATCCCATCTTGCGGCAGAGGAATCAGACGATGACGAATTCTGAAGGGCAAAACGGAACCCCGCCACACTGTGGGAGGAGGCATAAGCTCGTACAGCTTCTGTGGAAATCAGTATGGAGGTTCCCCAAAAAGCTAATTTGCCGCAGGTGTTGCCCTCCTAGGAATCCTCCCACAAGAATTACAGTCACCACATCCCAGAGAGACTCAGAGCAGACCCATGCGCGGAACAGCACAACTCATAATTTTGGATGCTGCCTCTATGTCTGTCCACCAATAGATGAGCGGGTACAGAAGATGTGGTATCTATTTATAGTGGAGTACTGCTCTGCCATAAAGAAGGGCAAAACCTGAGCCATCTGTAGGAAAATGTGTGCCCCCTGAGGCCATGTTAAGCGAAATACGTGAAACTGACAAGATTAAGTACCACATGTTTTTTTCTTACGTGAGAAACATGTGTGTGTGTGTGTGTGTGTGTGTGTGTTTGGTACAGAGTCTCACTACACAGCTGGTGCCTGTAGTGATCCTCCTGTTTTGAGCCTCTCCAGAGCGGGGATTACAGGTACACGCCACCACATACCGACTCGGTGTCTGGATCAGTGCGCCGCAGGGCGGGGCAGGGGCTTCACGCAGTGCCGGGGTTCCATTCCCGGCCCCTGCGCTTGACTAAGTAGAGGCTTAGTCTGCTAAGCTGTCTCCGCAGCCTCTAAAGTATGAATAATTTAAATAGCAAATAAAAGGTGAATAACAGGAGACAGAAAGATGTTTTTCAAATGGGGAGAGCAGCAAGAGGTGGGGGTCCAGGGGAGGGAGGGAGGGGAAGGGGGAGCGAAAAGAATTAATGTGTTCCTGTGTGTCCCAGCTCCCCATGATGAATGGAGTCGACGTCTACTGCGAAAGTGTACTAACAACAATTTTGGAATGAATTCTAATTTTTAAAAAATTCTGTTTTGGAACCAAGTGAGTATCAAGTTAATTTTTCCCCCTGAGCCTAGGCCAGGACCAACAAAATCTGTCAGACTGTGTGGTCATTCTTCAAAGGACGTAGCCTGGAAAGCTTAGAGAGTAGCTTCTCAGTAATTTATTGTCATCACAAGAATTCAGAGGGCTCCGTGGTGCCGAGCTCGCCCTGGGCAGCAAGCGCTGGGCTAGCTCCCCCAGGCCTTACCTGCTGGCGGCCAGGCCCACGTGCCGGGAAGCTGCGCTAGGCCCACCGCAATGGAAGGCAAATCGGTCAGTAATTTGGAGAAGGCTCCTCTGTGCCAGAGCAAAGAATCAAACCTGTGCCATCAGACCTCAGAGTATTTGCTGTCAGCCTCTAAGTCCTGTCCCTAGTGCCTCTTTACATCTAAGGTTCAGCTGTCTCTCTGTTTGAAACCTGCAAAACCACGCAGTATTTCTACAATAATGTTTCCTTTTTAGCTTAAGTTGGCTTCTCTTTCCTGCATTGGAAAAAACATTGTCTCGAGGAGGATATTACTGACAACTGGGAACAAACATTTATAGCTCCCAGGAACTCAATAAACAGCGAGGAGATGGATGAACAAATGCCACGAAGCCCGGTCTGGAGCAGGCGCCTCGGTCCCCCGCGGCCTCGTCCTCACCGCCGCTGAGCAACGCATCCTGTCCGCGCCCGTGCGCAGCAGATGCCACCTCCCCGGGTGCGGGGTAGTAGGTGGCCAACTTCCTGGAGCTGGAACATGTTCCTGAGAGGAAGCGCTGACGACGCCTCCTCTGCAGCGCTGGCTCTTGGAAGGACAGATGTAGAATGCAGTCTGCACTCACAGTCCAGGGGAGACTGCGCGGAGATGGAATGTTTGAAAAAAAAAACAAAGCCAGACTCCTTGTGGCAAGATTAACTCAGGTTTGGAGGAGGCAGCCCTCGCCAGCTCGCGCCCTCGCGGTCTGTCGCACTGGGAGAGGCTTGGAAGGATTCCTTCTCTAAGTTTTGTGATTTGTCAAAATACTACTTTCAGAATTGAAAAAATAACCCAAGGAAGAAATTAAATTAACCATCATTACATCTTGATCTATTCGCCCCATTTTCTTTGCTTGCTTAGCAGTTGGTTAAGAAAGAAAAAATCATGCAATGGTGTTCACAAAAATGATGTGTATTCACTGTAAAGGGTCCAAACAACGAAACAAGGTAAGCAAAAACCTCTCGTTTTCATCACTAGACTTCAAGCATCCGGAAATCACTGTATCAGGAAGTCCTGCTCTGCGTGTTCATGTGGGGGATTGGAGGTGTAGGTAAATCACTAAGAAGTAGATCACATCGCTGAGCAGAAATACTTTGGTAAAATCAGATCTGTTCTAGATGGTCATAGAATAAAATAGTGAATTTAATTATATTGGACTTTAATTTGAAAATAATAAGTTGCAGGGACTCTGACAACATTCATTCTGCAATTTTAAAGTCGAATTTTCTTCTTGAACTTTTATGTGTCTGCTAAAAATCTCAAATTGCAGCTGTTGCCTCGGAAAATGTCGTAGCACCTCCCCATCATCTGGGCTTCCTTCATTTCAGAAGGGCGATTTCAGATTATCTACTTCTTTAAAATTATATAACTCAGGCTGGAGAGCTAGTGCAGTGGCCAAAGCACCTGCCTGGCAAGTGCAAGGACCCTGGTTCAATCCCCAGTACCACATGCCTTGCCGGCCCTGGAATCCAGGTGCCCCGTGCCAGCCACTGAAACTGGGCGTGGTGGCGCATGCCTGTAATCCCAGCTCAGGGGAGGCTGAGACAGGAGGATCACCACAAGTCTGTGCTATGTAGTGAGACACTCAAATACGTAAGTTAATCTTTAAAAGTATTTAACATTTTAAATATGAAATTCATCATTTTAATCATTTTCAGTATCTAGTTCAGTGGCGTTTAATGCATTCACATGTTGTGCACCACCCCCTCTACCTAGGTCGGAAACATTCCGTCACTTTAAATGGAAACCTGTGCCTTCAAATCATTCACTCTCCCTCCCTCCCCCTTGACATCCACTAATCAGCTTTCTGGATTTGCCTATTAGGCGTATTTCACATAAATGGAATCACATAATGCATGATTTTCTGTGTGACTCTTCGGCATGCTACCTTTTCAAGCTTTGTCCAGCGTGGTGTGTATCAAGATTTCATCTGTTTTTTATGACTGAATAATATTCCACCACACAGTCCTAGCGTATGCTTATTACCATTCACCAATTGATGAGCACTGGACTTCTTTCCACTTCTCGGGTGTTCTTCCAGGAATGTTTGTGGACCGATTTTTGGTGAAATATTTGTTCACAGTTCTTTAGAGTATATACCTACAAGTAGAACTGCTGCTCCTACGGTTAACAATAAGCACCAAGCCATTTTCTATAGCAGCTGCACCATTTTTATTTCCATCACCCCTGCCGCACCTTCAAAGGCTTCCTGCTGAATCGGTCAGAAGCTCTAACCCCAGTTCTAACACTTTTCCATCTACGTTCTGCCCAGCCACCCTTATTATAATGGACTAGAGGCCGTCAGAGTCAGTTAGGCAACTCCTAACCAAAAGCTTGTTCCTTTCTCCACCTAAACTTTGCTGCCCTGGGCGTTCAATGCCAGATGACCAGCCCTCTCAAACCCAGCCACAGTTTCAGAATCCCTACCCTCAAACCACTACCAAGCAACCAATGAAGACATGTGAAACTTACACTTCAGTCTTACTTGCCTCGGCCTCCTCTTACCCTTCTTTTCAATGGGCCACCTTGTTTGCTCAGAACCCCATTTCCTTGGGGTCTCTGATGGCTGCTTGTTGTGAAGAGCACTCCAGCTTCCCAGAACCCATATGTCATCTGTACCCCAAAACTCGTGCCCATTTTCCATCTCTTAGTGCTGTAGCTCTTACTTAGGTGCATGGACTTCTCTCCACAATTCCCATGCTGGATCTAGCGAGTGAGAAGGAGGCAGAGTGAGCAGGGACCAGGATGTAGAAGTGAGGCCAAGGCCCCCTGGCCTCGCACTCCATCTAGGCTGGGGCCAGCCCAGCAGCCCAGCCCCTACACCACCTCCACTTCCTTTTTTTTTTTTTTTTTTTTTTTTTTTTTGTCTTTCTGAGACAGGGTCTCACTATGCAGTTCAGGCTGCCCTTGAGCTCACTTTGTAGCTCAGGCTGGTCTCGAACTTACAGCAATCCTCCTGCCTCAGCCTCCCGAGTGCTGGGATTACAGGCCTGCGCCACCACGCCCGGCTTGGTGGGGCCTCTTCTGCTGGGTGATTGGCTGGTATTTTGACAGATGGTACATTTATCCATGTTGTCTATTTATACACACCCCTTGCCAAAAACTCAGACCCAAGTATCCTCTTGTCCACATAGACTGCCAAAATAGTCTCCTGAAAATAGTTACAAGCACAGGAAAGTGCCAGAAGGCCTGTTTATAAGATGATAATAGGGCTGGTGCATTCACAAGGCCCTCAGTTCAGTTTTTCCCATTAAAAAACTGGGATAAGGGAGGGGAGAAAAGAAAGGAAAAAGGAAGGAAAAAAAATATATATATATATACACACACACACACACACACACACACAGGATAGGCCGGGACAAATTCCCTTGCTGATTTCTACTAGTCTCTTGAAAGGAACAGTTAGATTATTATCTGGTAATCTGAACAACCAACTTGAAGACAACAATATACAATAGAAACAACCATTGATGAATTGCTACCATTTGTTGAGTGGCATCCTATGTAGTTTCTGGCTTTTTATTATTTTTATTTTCTTTAAAAATACTATAGTAATAAAAATTAAAACATAAATAAATAAAGCAGTAGCTTCATGGGCAACAATTCAGTCCATCAAACACGGCTCCCATTCCCGGAGCACCGGGTTCTGCCACCCCAGTTCTGCTCGACTTCCCACAGCTCCAGGAAGCCCCCTCCCTCATCCTGCCCAGCTGAGGAAACTGAGGAGCAGGGCCAGCCCTAGGCTTTCTCTGGAGGTGACAGGGTAGACTTTGAGCACCCTGCCTGGCTGGCTACCCTCCTTGCTTTTAACTCCTAGCTCTATTCCCTGAAGCCCACGACTAAATATTCAGAAAGGAGAACTTTTCGAAGTTTGCAGTTTACCTCATCAAGAACAATACAATGGTAGTAAAGAAAAAGGGATACAGAGAGACTGGCTGTAGCATAGTCTCTCTCTCCTCTCTACTGCCTCTCTCTCCCTCCCTCCCTCTCTCTCTCTCTCTCTCTCTCTCTCTCCCTCTCATCTTTCTGAGTCTCTGTCTCTCTCATCTTTCGGAGACAGGGTTCCACTATGCAATTCAGACTGTTCTTGAATTCACTTTGTAACCCAGGCTGGCCTCAAACTCACAACAATCTTCCTGCCTCAACCTCAGGAGTACTGGGATTACAGCCATGCACCACCATACTTGGCCTGCAGCATAATCTTTATTATTATTATTATTATTATTATTATTATTATTATTATTATTGTTATAAGAGAAAAGTAAAATAATTTCAAAGAAGATAAGAGGAGAGTAACAATAATTAATACATTGCATATTGTCACCTTCCAGGTACAAGGCATAAATGTGCAATCCCGTTCAAGTAATATTAGCACAAACCCTTCTTTTCAATGAACTAAGAGAAACTAGCATGAAATGTAACATGCTTCCTTTTGTGTGGTCCAGTTTCAATGCAAAAATCATTCAAAGGGGGCCAGGGAGATGGCTCAGTGGAGTAAGCGCTTCCCTGGCAAGCGCCAGGGCCTGAGTCCAATCCCTGGTTCCACCAAAAAAAAATCATTCAAAGGGACAACAATAAGATAGAAAACAGAACCGAGGACAACTCAAACCTTGATTCCTTACCAAGGGGAAATCACAGTGTTAACTGGTAACTTCCTGAAGATTCTTCAGGCTCTGTCACTCCCTCCACAATTCCCTGTTCTTGCTCCATGAAGCCTGCCCTCAGTGTAAGCACTACCCCCTCTGTAGTCTCACTTCCTAGCTGTCTGCAAGTCTAAACCGGGCTGGCTCCCCAGGGGTCCCCAGGGTGTGCTGACACTGGCCATGCAAGGGCCAGCTCCCCAAACAAATAGCTATTTGCCCAAAACATGGATGCATGGAGCGCATAAACAACTGGGTCTCTCCCAGTCTTGATTTCTTCCAAAGACAAAGTAACCCCTGACTAATGAGGCAGAAGCCTCCTTCCTCACTAGAAATGAAGGAAGAGAATAATCCTTCTAACTCTTACAATTCATATAAGAAGTAAATGCAACAGCATCCACAAAACGCCCAACATAAGGTTGCTCAACCCTTTTTCCTGAAAGAAATGAAGAATCCAGATTTTTTTCTAAACTACACTTTCTCTAAGATCAAAGCATCTTGCCTGGATATGACCTCCCCCCTCCCACAGTTCTCTCAGATTTTTGAATAAATTATAGAAATCATTCACTGCTATAAGGGAATAGTATTCCCTCTGAGGAGAGTTAGGTTTTTGGAATAATAACATCAGAAAAAAGAAAAAAAAAAAAAACTGAGGA
>PVKA01052026.1:0-11788 GCA_004027165.1 Ctenomys sociabilis | reverse complement strand
TAATCTATGATTATGTAAATCACATCTTCATAAGATTAGGATTGCTGGCATTGAAAATAATAGTTTATCTTTTAAATAGTGTAGTTTTTATTCAAAAGAAATCTCTAGATTTCTTTAAATAGTTCTATGAAAATTAGATGCATCCTTTTTTCTAAATAAATTCTGCATGAAAGGTGAGTTCGGTGGCTTACTTGTTGCCTCTGCGGACTGCAGAGCCATGGGCTAGGGAGGTATCACCCTGCGAGCCATGGCTTCCCTTGAGCCTGCCTGTGTTTCATCCCCACCTATACGGCCCCCATACGTTAGTTCCTCTCATAGGGCCTCCCCCCACCCAAAGTCTTATGATGAGCGTAAAAGCAGCTAACTTTGGACCACAGCGAAAACAAGATGAGATGGCCCTGCACTGAGCAGTGCATCTGTAACATGCTTTGCCCCATAAATACATACAATTGCTATGCTAATTAAAAATAAAAATATGTTTAGAAAAAAGGAAAGAAATACATTTCTCAACAAACCTAAGGCTAGAGACTAAAACAGAAAAAAAAGCAGACCTTATACAAAAATTGACTCAAAATGGATCATGGTCTTAAATATAAAACTTGTTTTTTTTAAAAAAGGTAAAAAAAACAATGGTCAAAATCTTCAGGACCTGTGAATAGGTCAAAGTTTATAGAGCTGCTATCAAAAATCTCATCTATAGAAAGAAAAACTGATATGCCACATCAAAAGTTGCTAAATGAATGACCACATTTAGAGATTTAAAGAATGGATTGTAAGGAGAAATATTTGCAAACTACATATCTGAAAGACTCTTATGTGGAATATACAGGGAACTTGTCAAACATAATGTAAAAAATCAGTCCAATTAGAAAGTGGGCAGGGATCGGGGAGATGGCTCAGTGGAATAAGCGCTTCCCTGGCAAGGGCAAGGGCCTGAGTTCAATCCCCAGTTCCCACAAAAAAAAAGTGAGCAAATGACATGTGCAGACATTTTGCTGAAGATCTACAAACAGCAACTAACACATGAAACCAGCATCATAAACCATTAGAGAAATATGCATTAGGACCAGAAGGAGGCATGCCTGCCCTATGAGAATGGCTAAAATAAAAAGTAGCCATAATAGCAAATGCTGGCAAGAATTTTTAAAAACTTGATGACACACTTTTGCTGGTGGAAATGTAAAATAGTACAGTTCCTCCAGAAAATAGTTTGACAGTTACTTTTCAAACTAAAAATAAAAATGACTGGGGGTGTATTTGAGTACAAAGGCCCATATTCAGCCTTCCATGCCACAAAAACATAAATGATTAAAATGAAATACACAAAGCAAAACCGACACGTCACTCCCAGGCACAGGCACAGGTGACTGATGTTTGCACAAGACTCGTACATGGGTGCTCGCAACCACTGTCTTGCCAGCAGCCCCAACTGGTAACTACTCAAGCGCCCTGAGCGTGGGCGTGATCAGACCAGCAGTGGACAGCCCTTGCCAGAACTAGCGGTGAAAAGGAACATGCCCTCGGTGCACGAGCAACTTGGATGATGAATAGAAAAAGCAAATTCCACAAGCATGTGTGCTATGCAGTTCCTTTCTCATGACACTCACAACAGAGCTGTCAAGAGGGAGAGCCATGCTGGCCAGGAGTTAAGGCTGTGGAAGAGGGGAGGGTGGGACACACCAAGCACAGGGAGCTGCGGTGGGCGTGGCTGGATTGCAGCCGTGGCCACGAAGTGCACACATGTGGCTGAGTGGCACGAGCTTGGCTCTCTTCATGAGCACAACAGGTCATGTAGCGGGCAATACCTGAAGAGCTCCACGACTCTGGCCAGTGATGATGTCCTGGTTTCATGCTGCACAGTAATCGTGCAAATGTATCACAAGGGAGACTGCTGGAGGTACAAGATTCCTGTCTCGGTTACTCTTCTCTCATTGCTGGACAAATACCCAACAGTCAAAATTAGGGAAGGAAAGGTTTATTTACCTCAGTCACTGGAGGTTTCAGGCCATGCTCAGCTGGCTCCAAGGCAGAGCTGCACCGGGCAGAGAGCAATGTTTCATGGTGGGGGCAGGGAGCAAAGCGAGTGGCAGCAGCTCAGGCAGCCGCCGGCCCCTCCCCCTCCTTACACAGTGATGCAGGGCACTGCCCCAGGGCAGGTGTGGCGTCCACACCCATGACAATCAATCACAAGCTCCACAAGCCGCCCCACGACTGCAGGAGGCTCTGGGGGACAACTGGACGTAAGCCATAACAATTTCCCTGAACATTCTTCAAGATGTGTGAATCTATATTCTGAAATGATGAGTTTTTAGTGTTTTATTTTTTATTTATTTATTTTATTAATTTTATTGAGAAACAGCAATGAGACAGTTTTAAAACCAATTAGTAGGGCAGTTTCAATAATTAATACATTGCCTATTGTTGTCTTCATAGTAGTTATTCATAGTATAAGATGCAGAAATGATATCTTGTCTAAACACTATTAGTAGAAATCTTCTCATTGAATTAAGAGAAAGTTACTGTGCATTTATCCTATTTTGTATATACAGATACAAAATGGTCCTTCATTTGTATCCCCTTTTTTGTTTAGTTTTGCCAGAGATGGGTATTCCATTGCCATTTAAATATTGTAGGTGCATGAATTCAGCAAAATAACCAAATATAGCACTCAGACAAAGGTCTGCCCTCTGGAATGTATAAAGAACTGAAAAGCATTAGGGCCCCAAAATTTAAGGACCTAATCCAGAAATGGGCATCTGAGATAAATATACACTTCTCAGAGGACAAAATACAAGAAGTAAATAAATATATGAAAAATTGCTCCACATTGCTAGCCATCCATGAAATGCAAATTAAAACCACACTGAGATACCATCTCACCCCAGAAAGAATGGCTATCATGAAGAAATCAGCCAACAACAAATGTTGGAGAGGCTGTGGGGGAAAGGGAACCCTTCTCCACTGCTGATGGGAATGTAGACTGGGGCAACCATTATGGAAATCAGTGGGCAGAGTCCTCAAAAACCTAGGACTGGAAATCCCATTCAAGCAAGCCATCCCCCTACTGGGAATTTTCCTGGAGGAACTGAAAACATCATATCATAGTGATATATGTGTACCTATGTTTATAGCAGCACAATTTGTGACAGCCAAATCTTGGAAGCAACCAAGATGTTTTCTAATAATGCCTTCCACCTTGCATCATGCCTGAGCATTTAACATCTCCAGTGCAGTCAGTGCTCAGGAGAGGTCTGCAAGGGACAGCTGCTGTGGCTACTTGAGTGGAAGAAATGTCTCAGAAGAGAGCTCAGGCTAGAAGTCAGCCCAAATAGCAAGCGCTCCGGCTGCCGGCAGCCAGGCTCTCCCACCTGAGAGTATAGTGCATGGGCGGTGCTAAGCGAACATGATGGCTGGCGAGTCATTTTGAAAATGCCATGAAGAAGGGAACTGGGCAAAAGGAGCAAAGGGGAGCTGTGGTGACACCCAGGGTGGGACACAGATGAAAGTGGTTAGGTAGTGATTTGGCTGGACTTCCTACAGGGCAAGGGATGGGAGCAGGCGAGCTGAAAAGATGCTGGAATTCAACTGGATGTATCTCCCAAAGGTGACTGTCACAAGTCCTCATTAGGCCTCACTTGCACTGTGCTTCCCAAGACAGCACAGGCGCAGTGGGCAGTGCCCGGTTGAGCTGTCCCTGCTGCCACACTCTCTGCTATCTGCTTGTGGCCCTGTTGCATTCAGCCCTTTCTTCAGCCAAGTAAATGCCCATGGCTAGATTGGCCCTGCCATCAGTGGGATTACTGCAGGTCCAGCCCGGCTCCCAGAGGAAGATCAGCACCCTCAGGTTGCGGGACTGAGGGAGGAGATAGCGTCTGGACACAGGAGCCCCAGGCCCTCACCAGAGGGCCTGCAGTGGTGCTGTGCTGCACTGATCAGGTGATTTCTACCAAGCGTCCTCAGAGCCCAGTCGTGAGTCCAAGCACTCCCTTCTTGCCCCTATTTGAACATCTTCCTTGTGAAGCTTTAGTCCTACCAGCACTAACTAATAATCCCACGGCCTCTGTTTTCTGAATACCCATGAGGTCGTGGCACAATAGTAGGCAAAATATGAAATTTAATGGCATGTGCTGTTATGAGTCCCCTTTGATCAAGGAGCTTACAATTTCAGCGAAGTAGATAAGTGAGGGACACACATGTGCGCACACTCAGGAGTGCTACGAAATGCTAATTCTGTCTGAAACAGAAGCTCAAAGAAGAAAAGCTCACTGTGCTTGCGTTTCCACAAATCGGAGGAAATAGCGGCCCCATCAGAGTCACATCTGTGTTACCTGGAAGGAGAATGACTGAAGAAGCAGTAACTCGCTACTTGCAAAAGCCCAAGGGAAGATGACACTGCTCAGCATTCCGCTGAGTAGAAGCTCTTGCCCCTAGCTTCACAGTAGATGAGCATGCGGGGTCATTAGAAAAAATACGATCTGACTTAACTTATTTACTGCGCGTATTCCACCTCCGTGGTAGGCACTGTGGAAGAAGGTAGGATGGAACAGGTGTGGCCTTGCCCTCAGCAAGGTGCTCGGTAGTAGAAGCAGAGGTGGAACAAACAAGGCAGAAGAATGAGCTGCAGAGCAATGGAGAGGAGTGCAGAGGCAGCCAGTGGTCCCGGGAGGCGCAGGGCCTAGTCCCACTGTGCCCAGCTCATCTGTGAGAGGAGAGATTCCTCCTGGCCTTAGCTAGGAGGTGAGGAGCAGACCAAGGGCTGGGGCTGATTAGTGCCAGTCCCTACTTGTCCAGCAGAAAATCTCTTATGTTTGGTTATCTGTGCCTTTTTGTTTTCCTCAAGTTTACTTACATACGCGTTGATGCTATTAAATATTTAAATTGAATTAACACAGTGCTCATTTGCTTCCTGGTAGCTACTATCAAAAGAACACTAAACTCTAAAAATCAATACAGCAAATCTGGCCTCTTCTTCTGCATCTGTGGACATTGTGCCAAGATCCCACAAGCACTGGCACGGTGCTGATTTAATTTCTAGGATCAGAAGTTAGAATGTGGGGGGCTGGGGAGACAGCTCAGAGGCTTAAGCACCTCCCTGGCAAGCGCAAGGTCCTGACATCAACCCCCAATACCAAAAGTAGTTAGAATGTGAAAAACCAATATGTATGTGGATGAGGTTATAATTTTATATTCAGAACCCCATAAATATGAAAACTTACTACTTTTCAAAATCAATGCATTACATTATAACTCAATTTGCAGTCTTCTCTTTTGATGTCAAGGCTTCTTTCAATCTCTTAAGTCTGAAAGTTTTCAAAGAAAAAAAAGCAAAAAATATAGGTAAGATCAAAAATTAAATGACACTTGAATTTTGTCAGTTTCAAGATACACTTCAAACACATAGTTCCCTCTGCTCATTGAATTTTTCTAAATGCTGAATTTATAATATTTTTCACACAATCATGTTCTTCATATTTTTAGTAGTCTTTGTTACCTTCTCTCCAAACAGATACACATGCTAAGGCCAGGATCAATAATTATCAAATATTATAGCTAAAGTGATGAATAGACCACAGGTAACTCACTTAAATATGTCCTTATATATAACACTTAACGTGGTCTAAGTGCCGCCTACATCTTACATCAAGATAATTTTATGATACTGATGTTCTGAAATGTGAGATTCCTAACGGCAAAGGTTTCAGTTGAGTGGATCACACCCAGGTCCCTAGAATCTAGAAAAACAGCATATAGTAAGGGTGTGATTAATATCTCAGACAAGTATTATTAAATAAATGCATTGTCTTCATTTAAAAACCTTGCTGACCAGTCACCAGTTGATACTTTGAGCACAGGGATCATCTCAGGTTACTCTTTCCCAAATACAAAGAACAGCAATGACCAAGTGTCAGAAATTAATTGAAGATCGGGTCCAAATAAACTACAGAGTGGAGTGCTTCGGCCACAAAGGTAAATGGAGCTCCCAGGCCGTTGTTGCCAGCTCCGGCCAGGCTCTCACTCCTGAGGCAAGTCAGCTTCATACACGGGGCAGCACTAACTTGCACTGTTGCTGGAACCTGTGCCTTGCAAGGGTTGAAACAAGTGCCTCTGTGAGCTTCACCAAACCCAGGTGACCGTGAGGCATTGTGGCAGTGGTCAGTGAGTAATGCAGTGCTGGGAGAGGCAGGAGACATGAGCACAATCACCACTTTCTCTACTCTCCAGCTCTAGCTTTTGTACCAAGTGAACACAAATACGTTCACAGCAATTAATTGGCAACTGTTTTCTGGCTCCCACTGGAGTTCAGAGTTTATACGTGGTACCCAATCTTTCTATTTATGTGCAGTCTTTGCCTCTGGCCACCCTACAGGTCACTGCAAGGAAAAGTTGACTTTTACCTTTAGCTCTTAAGGAAGCTCTGGATTCCCACTGTCTGTGTTTAGATCATAGTTCTGCTGGCCCTGCAGTCTTGAACAAACTGCCACCACCTATGAGCCTCTGGGTCTTCAGGAATCAAAGGGAACAGATGTAGTAACACCTCCTCTTGTGAGGACGCGAGGAGATTGTACATGAAGCTTTCTGCAGATATTACCTGCCCTTACTGTAATAATATTCCTAGTCAAAAGAAATTTGTATGGCCAGTGGCAAAGAACTGCTAAAAGATTGTTTCTGACTAGAATACCAGACTTGTTCATTAGTAACTGTGAGAATTGCTCAACAATACAATAAGATACATTAGCAACATCTGGATTTCTTGTAGAAGGTGAGCAGTGGCGGGGCTAGATGGTTGTTAATTCCTGAATGAAATGAATTAACATTGGCATGTACAGAAGCAACCCCAGGCCCCTTCCTGCGTCTCTCTGTCTCCATCTACGGAGTGGGAATCAGTGCCTTCTACACACCTGTTGTGCTTTAAGAAACAGACTTAAAGAATCACCGTGCTGTTAACTTAGCCAGCGGAACGGGCAGCTGTGAAGCCTGGGCTACTGAAGCATGCACCTCCTATTCGGTTTGAGTAGCTTTACTCACCTTGCCACAGTCAGGGTCACCACAGTCAGGGACCGCAGGCACAGAGCAGAGTCCTGACCCTCCGGGTCTTATAGCTCCTAGGGTCTGGGAGGCCGTCTGGAGGAGCTGGGTGTAGACACACCCACTGCAGCATACCAGTTCTGTGTGGGGCCTTTCAAGCACTCCTATTTAAAGATTCATGCTAAATCCCCAATGGAATACACAAGATGCTAATTTGAGATGCAACAAGAACACATTAGGATTTTTATTTTTGTCTTTTACTGTATTTATTTTTATTTAAAAGAGAGGAAAGGAATTATTCTGTGTTACTTGTAGTTGATAGATACATAAATCAGATAAAGAGGCTAGATAAGTAGAAGAGAGATATAAATAGATGATAGATAGATAGATAGACAGACAGACAGATGAAAGAAATGTGGATTCACAGGGTACAGTAGCTTGTTCTGAGTGTTCCTGATAACGGTGTATGATCCATAAAACTTGGAGACACCGATTAGACACCATTGTGTAGGTTTAATCTTCCGGCGACGCACAGGTGTGACTCCTCCATTTCCTTCCACTCCTGCCATACTTGAGACTCCCAGATTGTGTCCCCTAGCAACCCAGCATGAGTCCCAGTGGGCCCCTCATATCATCTGCTGTGAGCATCTGCCCATCCCTGGGGTAAGCTCTGGCAGCTTAGGACAGGGCCTCATTTCACTCCTTAGCCAAGTCGATTTCAGCAGAAGCCAGGAGCTCACAAGGGACATGACCTTAGTGTCACTGTCATCTTTATGACAACCTGGCCCCCAGATGTTAAAGCCTCTAATCCAGAGCATGCCCAGAGAAAGAAAGACACGCCTCACATTCTGAACTCATGACTGACTTGCAGGCTTTTGGATTCCAATGTTTCCTTTATGTATCCCCAACCAACATTGCACCAGCTGAAAACGTTGGCTAGAAGCTCCATAATTTCACAGTTGGAGCAGGGCCAGGGTGGGTTTTCCAGATCCTGTGTGTGGCCCACCTTCGGTGAACACTCCACCTCCAGAGGGCCTCCTTGAGCAGTCAGGCCCGCAAGGGCAGCAGAGATAGGAGCAGCAACCTGGCCAGCCCATCAGAGCCGCCAGGCCTCAAGCGTGTGTCCTCTGGCCCCCGCTCCCTCCTAGAGAGCGTCCAGCGGGCCATGCTCCAGGTTTGTACAGCACACCCTCCTGGTCCTCCCCACGAGCTTGCCTGGCTTCCCAGAGGCCACGGTGTGCCCACACGCAGAGCCTGCCCGGAGCCTACTTGTGCCTGTAATCTACCCGCCTTCTTCCTTGGCTCCTCACGTGGATAATAATGAGGAGCAAACAAATGCACATGCCATGTGCCAGACTGCAGCGTAAGAGTTCGCATGGAGGATTGCATGTAACTGTCACAGCAGGTGCTTGAAGGAGAAGCTACCTTATCCCTCATTTTAAAGGTAAGGGAACTAAAGCATGTTCCAGTCAATTTGCTTAAGATCAAAAAAGTAACAACAAAATAAGAAAACAAACCTGTGGAGTCTGGCCCTAATTCCATGTGGCACCACTCCTCCTCCTTTATTTTTCCTCTCCTGTGACTATCTATAAGGCGAAGCGCTGTTCTTTTTGCCTTTCTGCTAGTCCAGGAAGTTCTGCTGTGGCCCCTTCCGCTGTGCGCATGCCCTCTGCCCATTGTGTCCGCTGTCTACCGTCCCAAGTACTTGGTGATGCTGGAGCACTTGAGGCCCAAAAGGCTTTCCTTCTGTGTCATGTACTTGCACCAGGGCCTTACAGTGAGTACAGTAATTGTGCACTGCAAACATGTACTAACACAGATCAAAAAAATGCACACAGAAACAAAAGTGTGGCTATTTCTACCCTTTCTCTCGTCCCACTATCTCATTAAAGCAAGTTTTTGGAGCGGCTGCTCCCACTTCCTGGGCTTCCCACCCCACACAGCCTTAGTCTGAGCAGTCCTGGCGTTCCGGAAGGCAGGTTGTGCAGTAATTACCTGGCACGCAGAGGCGATTTGAATCTATAGCTCAGTATTCCTTCCTTGAGGAATGTGCTGACTCTCTCTTACTTCTATGATTAGGAAGAGAGATGGGTCTCTAAGAGGAGCCAGGGAGTATTTTTTCCCTTTTAGGTTGTATGTAAGGGGTGTTGGGTCTTTTATCATATCTTCCCCTATAGGCTTTGAACTATATTCATCTTTAATCAGGAGAAACACATTGAATGCTTTTATGAATTACATAGAAATGTGTTGAAAAAAAAAGGAGATGTTATTTCACTTAACTTTTAAAAGAAAAGCATTAACCAAAGTGTCCTCCAACCTTCCTGAATTCTTGGACACTAAAATTAACATTAATTAGCCAGGTGAAAGGATGCATGCCTATAATCCAGCACTTGGGAGACTGAGGCAAGAGGAGTTCCGTGAGTCTGAGCCCATCCTGGACTGCAAAAGTGAGTTCAAGGCCAGCTTACGTTCACAGGGAGACCCTGTCTCCATAAAAGAGGTAAAATTAATGTCAACTAAATGGATTAGTAATTTAAATCACAGGCCTATTTGTTTTGGATCTCATTTATGACAAAGAAACATTTTTTAGCTTTATCTTCCTAGACTTTGTGGTCCTTCTGGGACTTTGGCATAGTTCATTTAAGGACATTTCACAAAACTTGGTAGAAAGTTATGATGAAAGAAGTTAGTGTTATTTTGCTGAACATTGCTAACAGAATGCTTGTCTTTCCTCTGTGTCTGATGCCAAATCCGTGGCCAGGAAAGTCGCCCTCTATTTTCACACTTTGATTTTTTGGCAGATGAAAGCTCCATGGTGATGCACTTGGTGTGTGATTCATAGGCACCGCTTACTACGCAGAGGGGACCCTGGGCACCCTGGGATCCTCATGCTGAGTGACCCAAGGTGGCAGGCTGTGTGAAACCCAGGGGCTCCCAATGCAGAGGTCGAGGACTGAGAGCTTGTGTGTTTGGTGATGCTCTGTACAAGTTTACACCTTGTGCAGTTGAGATTCAGCAAAACTGTCTCTCAGCCAGTGGCCTTCCCAGGTTGCAGGAAAAGGGACCGAGGATTTAAGGATGATTTGTAGCACTAAAACTTCCTTCCAGATGGTCTATATTTTTATCCAGGGGAAAAATGGAGCACTTTCTAAACCGTTATCAGATCAGTAGCAGATTCCCACGTAGAGTTGGGATTTCCTCCAGGCAAGACCATAGATAGCGCTGGCGTCAGCCCAGTTGCTCCGTTAGGCAGAGCTGCTGTGTGACCCGCTTGGGGGGATGGACTAAAACGGGCGCATTGCTGAGGACTTTCCTGTAGTAGAAGTGTGCCCGGCCTGGGCGAGGCCCGCCGCCACGGGGGGCAGGGCCAGGCCTGCTCTGGTGGGCCAAGGTCGCTTCGCCTGCAGAACCTTCTGCGTGCTTTCACGAACCCTCAAGAATCCTGTGTATGCTACAGAACAGCTTAACAATTGTTCTTGTAACCGTCACAGCCTTTAAACTGACCAGCAAGAATTGGGCTTTCAGATTCGTGGAATTCAACTTAGTAATATTTTAGTGTACTGTGACGCACCAAGTAATAATAGGTAGTTTTAAAATTGGACGGTTTAATGACAAATTATGATTAATTGATTAATTTAAACGATTAAAAATAAAACACATAAGAATGCCATGTTAATCCTTAAAATTGCCCTGGTTTCCTTGTGAAGAAGTTGTCTTCTGTAATATCCAATAATGTGAGCTTGCAAATGTTCATTGGTCCTGTAAATAAATTCATGACTCCAAGGCCAGCCTCAAACCTACTGGCCACACACATTAAGACTGCTTGTTACCATCCCATGTTGCTTCCAGTGTAATTAAATCCCTTTTAAAATTGAATTCTGAACAGAAGCAGCAGTGCATTGCCAGGGATGCAGGCTGCTTCAGGTTGCAGTTAGAGCAAGCCCGAGTGAGGTGAGCCTCAGGAATCACCAGCAGATGTGGGGAGCCCTGAGCAAGGCCTTGTCACCCTGTGTCCTGCGGGGCTGCACGAAGGGCAGTTTTGAACGGCCCCCACTGCCGTCTATGCAGCTGCCTGACTCACAGGCTGCAACCTGATGTATGTTCATGGCTACAGATTACACTTGAAAGAAAACTAATGCTATCAACTCCGGGTGACACTAAACCATGGGAAATTCTGTAAAGAATTTCAGACCTTTCTCTGCCCTTATATTTTCTTTGTAGAATCTGTGTACAAAATATTTTCCTTCTAGTTATTGTGCTTTCTGATCCTCCTAGCTGGAAGGAAAAAAGGTAGCCAATGGGGAAGCATTCTATCTTTCTTGCAGACCAAAAGATGGGCTTGAATGTTTTCTTCTTTCCTAAAATAGTTTCTTTAAGTGTATTTTTTAACTCAAGGTCTCAGTTGGTGATTGTTTCTGCTCTGCTGGAGCCTCCCCTGCTGGGTTTTATCCTGTACCTCCAAGCTCTGCCGTATCACCGGACTGTCAGTACCAGCTCATAATTATCTGTCTCCTGTTTAGCTGCAAGGTACAGATTTGCTCACTGGCAAGGTGTTCTCTGTCCAAGGCCAAGCTCAGGACCGGGGAAATGTCCCTGGAGGATGGTTGTGTGCACCGTGGGGCCATTTGCTGAGAGCTGTGTGGTGTGGTGGGAGAGAAAACGAAAGCACCTGCTAGGGACAAGCAGGCTCAGGGGGCCCCTTTCAGAGCAGAGAAACCCAAGGACAGTTTCCGGTCCACGCCAGCCTCCCAGCCATGTTCTG
>PVKA01052025.1:0-11915 GCA_004027165.1 Ctenomys sociabilis | reverse complement strand
AAAAAAAAAAAAAAAAAAAAAAAAAAAAAAAAAAAAAGAAAGAAAATAAGAAGCTGAGAGAAAGAGAGGAAGAGAAATTTCTTTCTGGGGCCACCCTGCTACAATGCAGATAAATTTAGGGAGAAACTACTAAACTGATACTGAGTGAAATATTTATGTTAATATGATGTAACCCTTTCCTAAAAGTTGGCGAGCTGTGAGGCAGGGGAGGGGAATTATTACATTTTATTCTTAAAAGGAAAATGGACCCTGTACGAGGAAGTTACATCTTTGAATTCCTGGCACCATCTAGTGGTTCGTGAAGACTGATTCAGACCCGTCCTTTTCTATGCGGTGGTCCTCAGACTTTTTTGTTTGCCCCAGAATTGTGCAGTGAACTTGTGCCAATCCCAGCTGACTCTGATTGTGTAGACTTGGCCTGGGGCGTGGATGTTAGTGTTTCTAGAAACGTTTTCTATGTGACTGTGCTTCAGCTGACTTCAAAACTCAATGATCCCTTTCTCTCCTTTCCTTCTCTTCTCGTGAACATATTACACATGAGTTCCCACACTGTAAAATCAAGGGGACTATGATCAAAGCTACCCTGAGATTTTCTAGATTCTATAATACTCAAATTGAAGTAAAGATGAGAGTACGAACGGTCTGTTTCTGCGTTTGTGCATTGTGTCAGTGGTCTCGGGACTTGGCAGCTGTGGTTGGCTAATTTCAAAGGTCCTCCTCTAATGGTTCCGCTTCCATCCTATCCATCTTCCCAGTTTTCAAAAATTTCAGCTTCTCATTTCAAAGACTTACAGAGCATTTCAGACTCACAAAAAGTTGTAAATATCTGAAGCATTCTCATCTTGTGCGTTTAGATCTTTAAAGGTTAACAACACAGCTATCAATATCAGAAAGCTGAAATTCATACCATGATGTCACCTAATTTAAGGTACTCATTCAAGTATTTTTACTGTGCCACTAATGTGGTGGTTTAGTTCTGTGATCCAATCCCAGATTTTACATTTAATTTTAGTTTTTTTTTTTTTTTTTTTTTTGTGGAACCAGGGATTGAACTCAGGCCCTTGCACTTGCCAGGGAAGCGCTTATTCCACTGAGCCATCTCCCTGGCCCTTTACATTTAATTGAGTATGTCTCCTTAGTCTCTTTCATCCTTAATTTATTTTTAACCTGTTAACAGGATTGGGGACAATGATTCTTTGAAGTATTTCAGTTTGCCTTTTCTATTGGTTCCTCTTGATAAAATTTAGGTTATGCTTTTGATAAGAATACTATAGGAGTGGTGTTTATTTTTAGTGTTTCAGATGAAAGACAGGTGACATCAATTTGTCCCATTGTTAACTTGTTTTATTTTTTCTTTTATTAATATATGTCTCAGCACATAATCATCACATTCACTGTGGGAAATTGGCACACGTATAGAACATGTTTCAGTTTCCTTCTCTTCATTCATCTTTTTTATTTTTAGTGCTGGGGATCAAACTCAGGACCATGCACTTGGTAGGCAGATGCTTATGCCATTGAGCTATCTACCTGGCCCTCCATCTATCTTTTATTTTTCCAAATCAGATTTATTTATAAAAATATAAAATTAATTATCACACATACAGATTGAAAACCAGATGAATAGTCTAAAAATATACAAAACATTCAAGATAATTGTACTAAATCAATCTAAAAGTGGACCCAATGTTGATTTTGATCATTTAAAGATATGAAGCCTTTTATAGCTATTTCCCAGCATTTTTTTATTAGTGCATATTATGCACTCAGATGAATGGGTTTCCTTTTGATAGATCTGTGCATGTATATTACATACTTTGATACTTTTTATAAAATACCAGGTGATTCTTAAGGAGATATTTCTTGTTGTGTTGTAGCTAGCTTTTCCTGGAAAGAACACCCAGATGCAGCTAAGTGGGATAACTCTAAAAGACTAGTGATTTATACAGATGCTAAAGCAGAAAAAACTTGCTAAAAAAAAAAGAAAAAAGGGTCCCTGAACTTCAGCATCCCTTTTCCTGGCCTTCAATAGCCTCTTTGTTCTCAGTTAAGTCTCCAGTTTCCCTGGAATGATGTGATCTCTTGTCCCTGTTCCCACTGTATGCAAAGAAGGTGAAGTTCAGTGTAACTTTGTTTTTCCCTCCCTCCTACCTTCCTTCCCTACCTCTCTCCCTCCCTCCCTCCCTCCCTCCTTCTCTCTGTCCCTCCTACCCTCCGTTCCCCCCTCCGTCTCTGTCTCTGTCTCTGTCCCTGTCCCTGTCTCTGTCTCTGTCTGTCTGTCTCTGTCTCTGTCTGTCTGTCTGTCTGTCTGTCTGTCTGTCTGTCTGTCTCCTTAGTTATATGCAAAAAAAAGGTGTAGTGCAGTATAACTTTCTGTCCTGGTTGAAGAGCCTGCAAGCAGGTACTGGGGCTGGGGTGACTGTTTGATCTCCGGGCCTTCTGTGTTGGCTCTGCCCCTTGGGGAGCGCTGAGAGGGCAGTTGAGACTGGGTGTGGTGGCGTAGCCTGTAACCCAGATCTTGGGGGGCTGTAAACAGGCGGATCACTACAAGTCCGATTAGTAATGAGACCTTGAACACCCTGTAGACCGTTCTTTGAAAATATATATTTAAAAAAAAAATCTGCCCTATTAACTATTGGCAAATGCTCTGTACTTCCTACTTACTTGTAAATCCTATAAAAATCCTGCTGCCTGAGAATTAGGGGCTTGGCTCTTTGGTGTCCCTTCCCACCATCTTCTCTGGTGGGAAGAAAGCATACGCTTGCGTCCAAACCCTGGGGGCCACTCGGTTTGTTGGTCTCCGTCTGCCGCTCTGCTTGTCGGGAGCTGTGAAGGTGATGGGACTACGCGACTCTTGCTGCAGCAATGTGCGGTCGCATCCCCACCTCTGCAGCTCCAGGCTACTGGGCACTTTCCAGCAGGCCTTTGATGAAGCTTCCATAGGAAATGGAAGGGACAGGACCTCAGATGGGGGGCAGCAAGCCTGCTGGTTCTCAAATTCCTGGCCTGCTGTCTACTCAGTGCTGATTGTCCTGCACAACTCTTTTGAAGGCTCCCACTCATTTCTAGGCTGCCGGATCCCTTGATGTGACTGGCTGGCTGCTACGGGCTCCTGCCGTGCTGTGTGCCCTCAGCCGCAGGAGCTTTCTAGGAGGACACCCAGCGTGGAGTGCAAGGGATGTTAAGCTTTTGGAAATACTGGTGACCTTTGAACAGCGGGACATATGGCCAATGGGTGAGCACGGATGCTGGGTTTAGTGTGGGATTTTCATCTGGTAGATGGAGTTGTGTTTGAGGGCAAGAGTGACGACAGGAAAAGTTTTAATTAAGGTCTTGGCTACTTTGGTGACCATATGGAGGTTGGAGGATAGAGGAGTGAACAGGGGAAGCGATGAGTGCCAGGAATGGATCACAGTTGTCCTGATCAGATACTAAGCCGGCCCAATCATTATCTGTTGAACTGAGGTCTATGATGCAATTCTAGGAATTTCTTTCCTTGTGTATCACATGGGACTCTTAAAGAAGCTATTTTTGACACACAGGCATAGGCACTCACGTGTTACAACGTGATGTTCTGATACACACATACACTGTGGGCTGATCAAGCCAGGATGATTGAGAGAATCATAGAGATCTTTTCGCCAGTCTGCTTCTTTCCTAGAACAGCGGCTGCTTAGCTTCAGCTCCAGGCTATTTCAAGGGGGGGCCTTTTCTCTGATTGTTCCTTTGATTAAAGCCTTTCTCGTCTACTGCTGGGATCCATGTATCTCAAGGTATCAGCCTTTGAACACTGAACATTTTTTAGATGCTCCTGAAAAAAGAAAAGAAGGAAATTTTATGTAGCTGTGATAAGGAACAGATTGTTACCACATGCAAAAGCCAAATGGATCTCACAAATATAATGCAGAGTGGAAGAGATGGGACAAAGCAATGCATGCTCCCAGGATGAAACTTGGAAAACTGAGTCGTAGTTAAGACAGCTTACTTTGGAAGCATCTGATAAGGGGGGCCTTTGAGGCTAATTTAAAAAAAGTAATTTTATTGAGAAAGAAGTAGCAATGAGACAGTTTCAAAACAGGTTAGTAGGACAGTTACGATAATGGATTGCATATTGTCTTTGTAGCAGTTATTCATGGTATAAAATGCAGACATGATATCTTGTCTAAACACTATTAGTACAAATCTTTCTTCTCATTGAGCTAAGAGATAGCAACTGTATAGCTATGCTAACTATTTTCAATATACATATATATATGTATATATATATTTTCACTATAAAATGGTTCTTCATTTATATCCCCCTTTTTTTGTGTTCTTTTGTCAGAGATGTGTATTCCATTGCCATTTAACTATTGTAGGTGCATGAATTAGCAAAGTAATCTGATATAGTCCAGTAGTCTATACTAGTAGTGGGTTATCTGCATGGCTGACAATGTCAGAAGTTGTTGACTTAAGACTTTTACAGCTCAGCTTATGTTTGAGGCTAATTTTGATCTAAGGACTAACCTCAGTGAACTTTGCTTTGTGAAAATTTATGGAACTGTACAGTAATGACTTGTGCTTCTTTCTGTTTCTTATAACTCATTAAAAAGTAAGACAATAAAGGACAAATGATTCTTGTTAACCCTTAATAGATAGCTGAGATTGGGTTCTCTATTGGTTTGTTAAAATTGATAATTTGTTACACTTATTTTTTCAGACCCATTTTAGTGCAGTGGTGATTTTGATTTTCCTGAATCTGTCTCTGTGTCTGTGTTTAGGTGGTCAAACATTGAGCACATCAGTGGGGGCACACAGCAGAATGAAAAGAGTGCACAGTGAGTAACACACTACAAAGCAATGTTAATGCTGCAGTGCTGGGGACTCTGTACTGTGGAAAGCAAGGTCATCATGATCCACAAAAGAAGAAAGAGCAACCAAGAAAAGGCACGTCACGCCAGCAGGTCCTCCAGAGAACTGAAATGACAGAAGCCAGTGTCAGCTAAATACCTGCCTACCCACAGACCATCAAGGACTAGGATATTTGGTATTGCTTAGGAAAGATGTTTTGGCAAGAAAGTCTTATATTAATGAGAAAGGGATGGAAAATAGAAATAATGTAGATTGATAAAATTTGTGGAATATTTTGAAATACAGTTTAGAGTATGTATTTCTTTCTTTTTTGGCAGAACTGGGGATTGAACTCAGGCCCTTGCACTTGCCAGGGAAGCGCTTATTCCATGGAGCCATCTCCCCCGCCCCCTGTGGAACATTTTACATTGGCAAAAATTCACTTTTAACTGTTATTCATGGATGGGGTTGAAATATTCAGTGTTTGTCTTTGCTTGATAGGCTGAATTGGCAAGTTTTTATTTCCTGTAGTAGGACTGACTGCTGACAGTTGATGTCTTGGGCAATTTGGGGACTGTCATAGAATGCTGAACCTGATTCCCAAGATCATCATTTACTTCTACCAGCAGGAAGAGTTGAAGCATGCTAACAGTGCCACTCTCAAGACGCTCCCCTGCACATTACCCTTGTCCAGGAAGTCCAGGAGGAAAGACAGATGGAAGACCCAGCAGGAGCCAAGCTGAATGAAGGCCTTAACTTGGCCCATAGGGAGGGGGTTGGATTCACCTCAATAAATATTTATTCTCTAATGTTTGTTGTGTGGAGGAAAGGTGAATAGAGGATAGGAAGGTCTCTCAGGTCATGGGAGAGATAAATATGCACAACAATTATAGCAAGTACACACATCTAAAAGTGTAGAGGGGTCCAGGGAGATGGCTCAGTAGAATTGGCTCAGTAGAATAAGTACTTCCAAGCTCAAGGGCCTGAGTTCAATTCCTGGTTCAAAAAAAAAACAAAAACAAAAACATAGAAATGGCTTCATAGTTAGAAAAACAGGGCAATGCACTTCACACGTTAAGGAGGGTTATAGAGAAGAGGAGCCTCTCATGCCTGAGCGTGAATTTTCCCAGTAGATGACGTGGACGAACCCTCACCAAGATGCAGAGGCTTGGATTTCCACAGAGTAATAAGAAGTCTGGTTAGTAGGGTTGGTGGAGACAAGGGTGTTAGCACTGGAACAGGAAACCCAGGCCAGGGCTAGGGCTGAGAGGCTCTGGGAAGGAGCTGGACTTTCAACTCTAGTAGAGAGACAAGAGAAGGAGTAGTGTGACTGTCGTCATGTTTTCAGGAGCTGAGGTCAGCACATAAGAAGAAACACGATGACTCAATGCTCAGCACTAGACTAAGAAGAAACCATTTTTTTTTTTTTTTTTTGGTGGAACCAGGGATTGAACTCAGGCCCTTGCCCTTGCCAGGGAAGTGCATATTTTACTGAGCTATCTCCCTGGCCAAGAAGAAACACTTTTAATACAGAATTCATCTTTACTTATATAGCATGCACATGGTACAATAGTGTACAAGTTATCTACTGACCTATTTCAATGATATAAAAAGACATACAAAGGATTTCACCAGACAGAACTTATAAGAATAAGTCTGAGGATAAAGCTCAGTGTATCCCTGGATTTTTGTCTATAGCACTTAATCTACAGAAACACGAGTGATGATATCCATGCTTATCGTTCTACACATAAAGGAGTAAGAGAGTCTATGGTACCCTAAATATTAGCAGCAATCCTTACTGGCTTATAGGCTTTTGAGTAATTTGTAGGAGACATTAACTCAGGTACCAAAGAACATGGCATGTGTGGACAATGAAGATGTTCTTTTTCATACTCAGACCTTTAATGGAACCGAATGTATGAGTAATTTGGCATTTCAAGGTGAGAGGAGAAAATGCAGAAGCACAACAAATTCAGAGAAGGGATACAAGTTAGCAAGTGGAACAGAAAATAAGAGATGTGCATGCAGAGCACAGGAATGGGCTTACTGAGCTGAGAGAAGGCGAGAGAACAACTTTACTGAAAACGTGTGGTTAATACGTCCAGGTGCCTTTCCAGTTGACCCTGCTGTCAGAGTCCACGTGTGCTGCCGGGGGGTGTTTGTTGTGCTGGTGCTCTCCTAAGGACCCTTCTAGCTACGACTGCTTGTATCATGAGGTTTGACTGACTTAATAAATGAAGGGAGCTAACAGTCATGCCTCATTTTATTTCAGGTATTTTTTTTAAAGAGAATATGTACTTACAGAAATAGTTCTCTAAATGGCTATATACTTAAATATTGAAATATATTTTTTCAGTTTCACAAAAGAACCAGATGTAAAATGGAGTTGATGCTGTTGGATAATAACATTGACTTGCAATCCTGTAGGACCAAGTGATTTTCTTAATTTAGAATAAAATACCATGAAGAGGTTGGAGCTTGACAATGCAGTCAAGCAAACAAGTGGGAGTTTATCATTGAAAAAGAAGAAAATGCATAGAACTACTTAGATTAATTTGCAGGAGGGTTGATGTATTCATGATAAAGACATCATCACCAGGCAGACAGCCATCAGTTATTTCACTCTTACAAGAAAATAAGGGCCAAAGGAAGAGGGAATCCACACGCAGCCGGGAGACCCCATCTGTCTGGGGGTTGCGGGGGCTGAGGAGCTGCCCCTGCTGCGGGAGCCTTCTGGGCTCAGGAGGGCTCCTGTTCACTTCCTCTGCCCGCGTGAGCTCCAGGCGCTTATGCTCTGCTTTACAGATTGGCTTCCGTCACTCTTCTCTCTGCTGCACCTTGCCCTGATTCTTTATTTTTGCTTCTTCTTCTCATTTTTTCCCCAAGGTATTGTGTTAGCTTTGACAGCATATGAACGATGGCCCCCTTTTCGCAGACAGGCTTAGAGAAGTTTTGGGTTAGGTCAGAGGAAAGGCAGGGCTCTGCTTCCTTCCCTGGTGCTACCAGAGGGACTCCATAGGATGAAGTTTGGCAACCCTTGGAGCTGAATCTGTCCTTTCGTAGTTAGAGATTAGTGTGTCCTGAGGCATCCTGAGGACAGCAGAGACCCTTGTGAATTTAAACAGGTTTTCTCAAAACCTCTATCCTGTGATCATCTAATAGTTGCACACCTAGGATCAACTCCTATGCTCATCAGAATGAGGAAAACTGCTCATCTGCCACTGTCTTACTGAGAGGTCTTTTGAAAAATCTCTCAGAGCTCATTGGCTGTTTCTTCCTCCCTTTTCATGAAGATGCTGTGAAGGACTCTGCTGGGGAGGCTTGCAACTTTGAGATCCTTGGAGAGAAGCGGCCTCAGAGTCTGTCCTTCAAAGTGGGATCTTCACATGCACTTGATTGAGTGAAGGTGTGAGTTCTTCTGGACCTTGATGTTCCCCGTGAGTATCTTCTGAAGATACTCTAGAAGAATGCTCTTAGCCACTTTCCTTCCAAGGGCTTGAGGAGTGGAGCATTGTTGTGGCATCCTTTGTCAAAAGCATTTCTTACTGCCACCTTAGCCTTCTTCTTTGAACAATCTGTATGAAAAGAGCATTGAATTGTCCTTCTGTGAGGGAAACTCATCTGATCAGTCCACTGCTATGTGAGAAGCAAGTTGTGTTCAGCGTGTGACCCTCCCCTGACCCGCCAGGCTGGTGGTTAGCACAGCCTGCAGAGAGCTCAGCAGAGCAGTTCCAGTGCGGGATTGATGCAGGCAGCAGATGCCTCTGATACCACGGCCTTCCTGACCTTTCTTGGGATTCATTCAGAAGCTATCTGGAGTCTCTATTCCATGATTTTTGAAGTAATATATCTTCATTAGGATTTAGGAGTAAATAATTTTTAAGGTTCTGAGAAGGAAGCAATTTGTCTTGAACACAGTAGATTTGATCTTTACAGAGAGGTAAACAGCTAGCTCTAACCTTTTTTTTCTCAGCAAAGGCTAAAGATGATGAATGAAATGCCTACAGCTAAGGACTCTTCACAACAGGGAAGCTTACATTTGGAAGAATTGTGAACCAACACAGCACAGTTACCTGGCTAAGGAACATGTGCTTAGATCCTTCATAGGGGGTCACACACACACACACACACACACATACACCACTGTATCTTGCAAATTTAGAGAGTGTCTACAACATCAAAGGAACATATCTTGCAAATTACACCTGCTCTGGGTCTTCAGCAAAGCATAGTTGTCATCATGTGCCATGTACACTGTTCACAAAACAACAGGATTGTCTGCTGGAGGCATGCTGTTACGTGCGGGTGCACACAGTGTTTTGACTTTTCCTCCACACAGATCTTATACTTAGACACTGTTTTGGGGGGAACATCTCCATCTAGAGAGGATGTGTATTCGTGGTAACTTTTCCTATATCAAGTCTTATTTACATGCAGAAATAAAGTCTGGTTGATGTGGCAATAAGCGACCTGAGGCAGATTTTTATTTTGATTAATTACGAAACTTCATACTTTTCCTATTTTTGTTTTGATAGCGTTTGTCAGCCTCACCATGAGTCACTGAGTGCCAGTCTCTAGTCAAACAAACAAATGCAAGAAACTATCAAAGTGTAGTATTCTTGCAGAGTAGTACCAAAAAAATGACTCATTTCTGAATAGTTTGACTTGTGACTTGATTTTGTGGATATTTGAGACATGGTATGTATCTGTGCCATTGACTTTTCTATGTGTCTTATATCATATCACTTAATCTTTTTAAATAAGCTGTGTGGCAGGCATTATTTCTCCACTCTGTGTGTGAGGAAATGAAAGCATGGGGGGCCCGAGACATCTGCACAGTGCATCCTGTGAATGATGGTCAGAGGTGATGCACCATCTGGCCACGAGAGCCCAGGACTCAAGTAGTGTACTTGTCCGTGCCACCATCCTGAAGAAAATGTAGGATTAGCTATATTTATAGTGCACCTACTACAGTGTGGCTGACAGGAGAATGGAGGGGAAAAAATCCCACAGGGGATGGAGAGTGTTAAACTTGAGATGTGCAGGCATGTGGGGACATAGCTTACCTACCACTGTGACTTAAAGACTGCTAACTGGTAAGTTCATGCTCTTATAAATTAATTATGCCCCAGAATAATTGAGTCACAGAAAAGTAAATGAAAAAGTAACAATTCAAGGAAGTTGAGCAAGAAAAGTTATAAACACCTTGATTACAAAGACCTAGGAAGATATCTGGATAAGGAAAATAATAGAAATTACTTGTACAACCAATAGAGTGATTTTTTTTTTCTTTAATCTTTTTCTTTCTAGTGTGGAGGCTGTCTCACTCACTGAATTCTCCAGGTGTAGAGAGGTTCACTTACCACTGAGGGAAGAACTACCAAGACTTGAATAAACAACTCTCCCTTATTTGGCTCATGTTACCAGGGTTCCTGTGGCACACCTGAGCACACAGATATCCTCTTAGCTCCTGGGACAGCCTGGAAAACACCTGCATGGAAAGCTTGAGCATCATAGGGCTTAGCTCACAAAGGAACAGGTTCCAAATTAACTAAAACTGGGTGTCTGTGATCTTCAAACAAAATAGGAGCTCATAGTAGAGGTCAAACTACTGTACCTGTATCTCTGGGTTCATGCTTACAGCTAGTGTTATATGCAATGAACACTCAGGTGTGAAAGTGAGGAATCCAAGACTTTTTAAAGGAAAGCATTATGTTGAGGGGATTGACGGGATGACCCCTGCAGACTTCTGTTTTGGGGATGGACTCTTGGCTCACTTTAGCTCAAGGCTGGAAACCTGGATTATGGAAAGCCTTCCCTGGAAGCCTGCAAATCCCAAAACCCTATTCTAAGAGTTAAGATGCTGAAGGTGAGTTAAATGTGCTTGGGCTCACATAGGAACAAGTTCTGTTATTCTCACATAAAACAGAGATCTCATCATGAAATCACAGCTGCCACTAATCTTATCTAGCAAAGAGCTGAATTTCTCTTCCACACATGCGGCAATTTTCTCTGGACTAGAGCAGGAATACGTATTTGAAAATAAAACATATCTTTCCCTTGGGATCTAGACTTTAGGAACAAGTATTTATAAAGCCTCAGAGATTTGGACTTATTATCAGCTTTATTTAAAGAATTCTGTGCATCAGGAGGCAGCCCCTGAGCAGGGCTGGGCGCAGCTCCAAGCGCTTGCCTGGCGCATGCAAGGCTGGGGATGGAGCCCCGTGACCGCTCTCTCTCTCTCCTAGTCACTGTGGTAGAAGGGAAAAAGTAAGACAGCTGAGAATTGCGTGAATGTTCATGTCGGTTATCACCTCCCTCATATCTTTTCTGGAAATATTTTAAGCCCCTGACATTGCTTAATCACTTCACCAAGGCCTGTGTTTGTTCTCTCCTGGAATTGCTCCCTTACTTCGGAGCCTCCTTTCTCACAATAGCTGTTGTCTTGGCTTTAGTTTTATTGTTGATGCTTCTTGAGCTCAGCCTGCACCTTCCTGACTCCCTAAACCCCCAGGCTGCCTTGCTCTCTTGTCAAATGAGCATGGATCCTCAGCACTGTGAATCTAACCTGATTTTTCTTTATTTATAGCACTACAGACTTACTGTAGGAGAGAACAGATGAGCAGAGTAAGAATCCAAAGAAGAAAAGGAGAAAATATAAAATTAGCCATAATTCTGTAATACAGAGGCATCTCCAGTAACCATTTGGCATCTCTCTCTCCAGAATACATTTGTCAAAATAGACCCATTTACTTTTCCCATCTGATATATCAATTTCAATGCTATATCTTTACTACACCACCAAATGGCTGCGTATTATATTGTATAATTGATGCCCAGCAACTGACTTAAACTGTATAACTGTATTGAAAATACTTGTTAATTTCTTTTTTTTCCATTTATTTTTATTTTATTAAAATACAAATGTCAATCAGACAGTTTCAAGACACCTTAACCATACAGAGTCGATGAATTAATACATTGCAAACTGTTTTCATAACGTTTTGGTATTGTACAAGGTGCATACATGAAATTATATTTACAGGTTTTTTTATAGCTGAATTATATCAAAGATTCAATAA
>PVKA01052024.1:0-11916 GCA_004027165.1 Ctenomys sociabilis | reverse complement strand
ACATGGCTGCCAAAGCTGCATCCTGTTCTCCCCTCTTTTTTTCCCCTCTGACTCAGTTCCTTCCCTTTGTCTTTTCTTCCCTCTCCGCCTTTTTCTCTTCCCAGAGAATCTAGACCTAGACCGCCACATAGAGTCTGATGCCAGCTTCTAAGTCTGCAGTCTTTTCTCCAGCGTCCTCAGATGAGACCCAATTAGGCACTGCAGGTGACCAGAGATCTTTTCAGCGCTCTTTCTGTTCTGCCATCTTCCCTAGCACATTTAACCTGTAAACTCTTAGCACAAACAATACGCAAGTACCACAAAATAGCTTGCAGATGTGTAGACCTCTCATCTTAACACATCTCCATTGTGTCCAACAGAGTGGCAGAGCCGCGTGGGAGACGTGTATTAAGAGATTTATTGCAAAGAGTCAACTTATGCAATTTTGGGCTGGCTAGGCCAGGCGGAAATCTATAGGGCAGGCTACCAAGAAAAACATGCCACAGCTCCCTAGCAGAATCGAGTCTTTCCTCCTGGGAAAGCCTCAACTGCTACTCTGCTACTTGTACGGACAAAGAAAGATGTTCATAGTGTGACATCGAGGGTAAAATAGAAGAGGTGGCATTTTTTTTTTTTTATTTTATTGCAGTTCAGATCCTTAACAGCTTGAAGTGATGTTCAGTGATGCAGAAGGAATAGCTTCTGTACTGGTTCTCTGAACACGTGCATTTTAGTCCCTGAGAAAGAACTCAGTGTTGGCTTAAACTCAAAGGCTGCAGGACTCCCTCACCACCCTTACCAAAAGCACCACAGTACTCACTGTGCAGGAGCCTGTGGTTCAGCATATGGTGATAGGAACCCTCGGGAACTGGAGCCAGACACCGGGTCCCAGGAGAGTGGGCTGGCGCAGAGCCAAGGGACCGATGGTGGCCTTGCTGATTAGAGCAAGAGCACCTGGATCAGCCAGTGCACAGTCCATCCATGACAAAGGGCACCCTGCAGCCTTGGGTGGAATGTCTTTTGAGACCATGAGCAATATGGTGAACTTCCTTACTGTCATTCAGTACTTTCTGATAAAAATCTCCAGCAGCAAGGCAACTGTCATGATGCATGCTTGTAAGAAGCTACTCAGGAGGCTGAGGCTGAAGGATCTCAAGTCCCAGGCAACTCTGGGCAACTTAGGGAGACCCTGTCTCAAAATAAAATAAATCAAGGTGGAGTTGTAGGCTAGAACTCCCTGAATTTGATCCCCAATACTTCAAAATATAAAAAGAAAATCTCAAGAAGTTCCGTTCCATCAGGGAGATAGGATGGAAACCTCATTCCCTGGTTTGGACATGATTTGTCCTAAAGGTTCATAGTGGCAGAACTGAGGTAAGAGTACATCTGGAGTGGCATGGAGAGGCAGCAGATCTTCAGGAGGCAGGACTAGCTAAAGATGACTAGATCACGAGGATGCTGCCCTCAGATGAGATTAATGTAGTTCTCACAGAACCAGGTTAGCTACCCAGAGTGGGCTGTTGTAATAAAAGGGGATTCTGGTCCCTACTCAATCCCTTGCCTCCTTGTTCAAACATGTAACCCTCTGCACATGGAGAAATACTTTTAAATGGAGGCTTCAGAATACTTTGTAGAGGGCTGGTCAAATAGCTCGGTGGATTGAAGGTAGACGCAGAGGCTGGCCACGACAGCGCCACCCCCAGGGCACGCTGCAGTGGCTATTGAGACTGGGAGTGGTGGCGCGTGCCTGTAATCCCAGCTCTTGGGAGGCTGAGCACAGGCAGATTACTCTGAATCTGATCTACCTAGTGAGACACAGTAGATCCTGTACTAAAAAAAAAAAAAAAAGCTGGGCTGGCCAAATAGCTTAGCAGATTAAAGCACCTATTTAAGCAGATTCATGGGCCGGAAGTTAGATACCTCGGCCTGCAGAGCAGGCCCTGTCCCCAGAGCACCCTGCAACAATGATTGAGACTGGATATGGTGGCATGTATCTGTAATCCCAGCATTCGGGAGGCTGTGAACAGGAGGATCACTATGAGTCTGATGTACACAGTGAGACCCTGAACACCTTGTCCTAAATACAAATAATAATAATAATAATACTTTGTAATTTAGTTGTCAAAATGAAGAGGGCTATTTTGTTTGTTTTATTTTGTTTTTGAGACAAGATCTCACCATGAAGCTCAGGCAGGCCTTGATCTTACTGTGTAGCTCAGGTTGAACTCCAACTCATAGTGACCCTCCTTATAAGGTCTCCCTCAAGCTGGGTATGGGCAGAGAATGCAGTAAGACCAGAAGATCATCTGCCCTGGACAAACAGAAGTGTGTCCATTTTACAGGGATGTAGAAGAGAAGGCAGGGGCATTAGGTGGGAAGACCCACTAAACATCTGTAGTTAATGTTCTGCCAATCTTGTATCTCAGTGGGAAGAGTCCCTGAAGTGTCTGATGTAAATTTTCTGATGTCTCCAGTGTCCCCAGGACCTGTGAAATTCCTTGTCCTATTTTATCTCCTTTCCTGTGCTTGTTGATGAAAGCCTTAAATGCCAAATTGAGTTCCCTGCTAAGAGCTAAATTCCCCAGGAGAGCAGTGCTTCTACTGGCAAGTGGGCTGGGCCTGGGAGAGACAGGGGCCTGGGAGAGACAGTTGGAACCTTGGAGGGGTCTCTAAGGACCTGGGAACTCTAAGCTACCTGGGACATTTCACAGCAGCTCAAGAACACGAACAAGGTCTACAATTTCTATGTTCTGAAAGTAAGAGATGTTCCCCAAGCCCACCTGGGACCCGTGGAGCTCTGGACATGGGAGGGTCCCCAGGAATCTGTGACCAAATCGGCAACAGTTGCTCCATGAGTCTTGACAACCATCCTTTCACAGATAGTTTTTTTTTTTTTTTTTTTTTTTTGAGGAAACAAGGATTGAATTCAGGCTTGTGCTTGCCAGGGAAGCATTTATTCTACTGAGCTAACGCCCTGGCCCCTCACAGATGTTATTTACTGGGTATTTATCACACATCAGGGTGCCCAATAGATTGTGAGGACCCACAGTATCTGTCCTCAAGATGTTTTGGCTAAGGGATGGGAAATGTAACTTAGTTTTGTCTTCCTGAAGTAACTAAACTGCTTCCTAAAACATTCAAATTATCATGCAGTTCCATTTCACTCTGAGCTTGGAGCTTTACAAATTACTAAATTTAGTTGGTAAAATTCCACTAACTTTCCACAGGGCTGTGCATGGGAAAAGAGAAAGAATAAGATATCTTTCACTGCATCTATAATCCAAAACAAAACAAAAGATTAAAGTGAAGTTCAAAGTTCGAAGTCTCCAAGTCCCCAACACTTTGTTCATCCATTGGGCAAAACAATTGTATCATGCATTTTCATCCCTGGGCCCTGGGTTGCAGAGCCACACACGTCAGCAACTTTCTCCATGGAGCACATGGACATTTTATTTTTCATTCATGGACATTTAAAGGCTAAGAGAGTGGGTGTGGGGAAGAGAGGGGGTGCTATGCAGAACTGTGGGTGAGTCAGGGGACACACAAGTTTTGGGATGGCCTCGTTACGTGTTCCTGGCTCTCTGGATAGCAAACCTGGAGTGCTGGTCAAGGAGGTACTCAAGCGGGACAATTAGATCCCAAGCCTCACTGAAGCATCGTGAAGGGGGTCATGAAGCTGGGGAGACCTGCACCTTCTGCTGCCATCTGACTCCTCCTTGGGGGGTGAGCATCAGAGCAGAGGCTCTCAGGAACGTGAAATGTACTTTGTTTTAAGAAACAGGGAAACATTGGTGTAAAACACTTCTATAGTGGTGTAGGTTGGATTCAAGGATGGAGAAACCTCCATCCTTGGAGGCCAAGACCCCTGGGGTGGGGAGGCCCAGGGAGGGATGCAGACACAAGAAAAAGAAGAAACAATAAACAAACAAAAACCACTAGTGTGGACTCAGTAACTCAGCAGAAATTTCCAGAGCTTGGAATGGGAAGACTTCCCTGGTCATTGAGGGATGACAGGCAATCTCAGGTGCTTGACTGTGTTTCTAGTTGTTTTTTAAAATATTATAACATCTTTTTTAGAAACCATCTTTAAAGAATATTTTATGCATTTGTTTTTGGAACTGGTGAAGGAATGAATCTCAATTCTGAATACTCAAGACTGTCACCGAACCACAGTGCTAAATAGATATGCACCTCACAAGGCTTAAAGATCTGAAAATGAACCCGACCAAGGGAAGGTGCTGGGCTTTGGTCTCCTAGAAATGCCAGAGCCAGGATCCACCCAGGAGCCGTGGGGTGAGCACCTCCAGATGCTGGTGGGGCAGGAAGATGCGGTGAAGCCCCAGCCAGGCAGGTGGCATACTTTCCGAGTGGCTCATCTCTCTTCCTCCTTCTAGCATGACACCTGATGAGCTGGCATCCACATCAAGGTCAAGAGACTGGCCCGTGGAGCCTCACAGCCTCACTTCCATGGCCTCCATTTATTCCACTTCTTCCCTCAGGTTCCTGGGGCTGAGTTTGTCAAGCAAGAGTTAGGTAGGGGAAAAGTGGAGAGCAAAGGTCATAACAGCCCAGCTTCCTTGTATGAGTCCTGCTGTCCTGACGGAGGTTACTTCTTTGCTTTAGAAAGGGACCAGATACCATGCTTGAGTCTATGCCCCTACTGCATATCTGCCCTCATTTTGATGAGAGACCTCCCCAACCTGTAGCCTTTGTGTCCCCAGGAACCCTGATAGAAAGGTAAATTCTGGAACTCTGAGCTAAGCTGAGTCAAGACCCTCCATGTTGGGGCTTAGTCCTTTGACTTTGAGGAGCTCAGCAGGTAACTATGATGCAGGATAAACGAAGGAACTTGTGTAAAATGCTCAGGACCATGTGGTTCCTAAGTGTTATTTAGCTGTTCCCAGAGTCACCATCATGACACAGTGGCAGGAAGTCTTTTATAATAAAGCTTTCATTTCCTAGAGTATTCCACAGCAGGAGACTTTGACTGGTGCAAGCTAAATCTCCTTGGACAAGGTCTTCTTTGTCTTTATCACTGACCATAATGAGACATGGGGAATTTGGAAAAGTTTTCAATTAGTAATAACTGTGCCTGAAATAAACCAGATTGGCTAAGATACTGCTGTTGTGCAAAGGTATCTTGGGGAAACAAAAGGGGACAATGTGGGCCGGGGAGATGGCTCAGTGGAATAAGCACTTCCCTGGCAAGTGCAAGGGCCTGAGTTCAATCCCTAGTTCTGAAAAAAAAAAAAAAAAAAAATTAAAAAAAGGGGAAAATGCCAAAGTTCTGAGTTCAAATCCCTGGTATCATTAGAAAGAAAGAAAGAAAGAAAGAAAGAAAGAAAGAAAGAAAGAAAGAAAGAAAGAAAGAAAGAAAGAAAGAAAGAAAGAAAGAAAGAAAAAATTAAAGGGGAAAATGCAAGTGTCTATATCACTAAGGGAAGAATTTATTCATGAAGCCTATTGAAATGGGAGATACTCAAAGCCTAAACCAGAAATATCTCAGGAAAGAGGCGAGTGGTGGTTTTTTATTTAGAGTTCCAGAGTTTGCCTTTCTAACATGATTCCCAGGGACACAGAGGCTACCGGTTGGGATTTTCTCTTTCAACACCAAGGGTGTTCACGTGGTGTGAAATAACCTCTATGCAATCAGGATAGCAGGACTCACACAAAGAAGCTGAGCTTTAGGACCTTCCAAGTGGCCCTGGAAAGCACTCAGGCAAAGTAAACCCTGCTGTGCTGGGGTCTTGGTACTTACAACACTGGGTGGTTGAGCATCACTAGGGAAGTTGAGGCAGGAAGAGTTGCCTGTAGTCAGGTTCATGAGATCAGAATCTGGGCCTTAGAAAGAACAAAGTAGTGACAGGTGAGAAGGGTTCTCATGGGGTTTAGGATCAGCTCTCACCAGCCTTTGTAAGAAACTGTCACTTATGCCATGTGTAACAAGATGAATAGAATCCTAGAAGATATGAAATCTCTCTCTCTCTCTCTCTCTCTCTCTCTCTCTCTCTCTTTCTCTCTCTCTCTGAAAGGATCTCACTGATGCACTCTGGCTGGTTGAGGACTCTCAGCAATCCTTCTGCCTCAGCCTCTCAGGTGCTGGGATTATGGGTATGCACCGCCCTGCTTAGCCTACATATCAGATCTTAATTTCTAGAGCCTGTAACTGTTAAACAGCACAGACTTTGCAAATATGATTACAGCTCTTGAGATTGGAGAGATTATCCCAGATTACTGTAGTGAGTCCTGAATGCTATCACAGCTGTCCTTTCGTGAGCGAGGCAGAGGACAACGTGGCACACACAGAAGACAAAGTCATCACAAGATTAGAGTGGCAGGGCTGTAAATTAGTCAGAAAGGACTTGCAGGCACCAGGTGGGGGACAAGGCACAGTACAAATTCTCTCCTTGAACCTCTGCAGGGAGAGAGGAGTAGTGTCACCAGTGTGTCGTCTCTAGCTCACTGAGGGTAACCTCAGACTTCTGACCCCCATAACTGTAAAGAATGAAACTCTGTTGTGTTAAAGACACCACAGTTGTAGAAGTTTGTTACAATAGCCATAAACTAATATTCCTTGTTTCCTGAATATATTATTTCTAGCACCCAGGCAGCTGAGCTGGTGGACCGCAGTGAGTTTGAGGCTTGCCTGAACTACCTAGTGAGACCCTGTCTCAAGAACCAAAACCATAAAAGATTATGTTTTAGATTTGAGAGTTCCTCTGGCATTTTGCTGAGAATCTGTAGGTTATAGTCTTAATAGGAGAGAAATTCTACATGACCTACTCTCTTGTTATCTACTGTACCAAATGCTTCACCACAATATCATTCAAATATATCTGTAAGAGGGGGTATAGCTCAGTGGTAGAGCATTTGACTGCAAATACATCTGTAATGTTCTAGTTCCCTTGGCTGTAAAATCAAGACTGCTATAGATAATTTCAGTTCAGGATGGCCCTGAACTTGTTGCCTAGCCCAGGCTATCTGTAAGCCCATGATCTCCTGACTCCAGCCTCCTAAATGCTGTGATTACAAGTGTGTGCCATGACCCTAGCTTTAGTTTAGTGATAGAAAAGGGGATTCTCAGAAAACCTGTTAGGAAGGTACATGTAAATTGTGTAAGTAAATACTCAAACTACCCCACAAGAGGACAGGGAAAGCTGGGCTTAGAGGTGCATAACTGTAATCCCAGAACTCAGGAGGATGAGGCAGCAGGATCACTGCAAGTTCAAGACCACCCTAGGCTACAAAGTGAGCTAGAGGTCAGTCTAAATTGCATATCAAGATCTTATCTGAAAAGACAAAAATAAAGGGCAAGGAGTGCAAGAGTTTAATTCTGAGTGCAAGAGTTTAATTCTGACTTACATACATGACAATTTAACACCACAGGGAAAGCAAGGGGACACCAACTCAGAAAAGTAAGTAATTTCATAAGTAGCTTCACATGAACATCAAATCATACACATGGTGTTTTCCATATGGTTGCTAGTGTAAATAAATCTTTTTGCAGAGGTTTGGTGATAATATTTTCTAAGAGTAATTCTTGAGTTGTTACACTGAATAGAGGTATAAACTGACATCAGTGTCTTGAATATCACCATTTGCCAGTTCCCCTAAACCTTCAGAGACCAGATGGGTATAGTGCTACTTGCCCGTAACCCCAGCACTCTGGGAGGTTGAGGCAGAAGGACTGCCATGAGTTCAAGGTGGGCCTGGTCTATACAGTATGTTCAAGACCAGCCTGGACTTTGTCTCTAAAAACAAACGAACAAATAAATAATATGTCCAGAGGCTGGATAAAGAATTGCATCCTGCATTATTAGTGGGCAAACTTAATCTATATAGACGTATATGAGAGTATATTTTCATACATACTGCATATTAAATAGGAATTAGGACATTTAACCCATAGCCTTTTACCAAGGCCACAGGTAATAAGGCTTGGTCAATAGACTAAAATGTAGTTATTTTAACACTTAAGATGAGGGGCTGGGAAGACGGCTCAGTAGAATAAGCAGTTCCCTGGCAAGCGCAAGGGTTGAGTTCAATCCCTGATTCCACCAAAACAAAGAAAGAAACAAACAAAAAATCCAACCAACCCCCCCTCCCAAACAATTAAGACTAGTCCAAAGGGCCAGCCAAATAGCTCAGTGGATTAAAGCGCCTATAAGCAGGCACAGGGGCCGGGGGTTGACCCCAGGACTGCCATGCTGGCCCTGCAATTGAGACTGGATGTGGTATTGCACACCTATGATCCCAGCATTTGGGAGGCTGAAAATAGGAGTGATTCAGGGAAGTAAAACTCCTGACTTGACCTGGATGAGTTCGTGTTCTCTAAAACCAAAGAATGAATTTTAGGAACAAACGGAGGTTAAAGGTAAAACTTGATTGGAAAGAAAAGCTTCTGTCGGAGAGGGACAGAAGGGGGGCCCCAGCTGTCTCATTCCAGATATTTTTATAGGGCAAAACCATGCGGGACTAGGGTAGAGAAGAAGGGGTCTTGCTTAGGTGGATGTAGGCTGGGACAAAACTACGGTCAAGCAATGGGATGACAAGCACCATTGCTCGGGTAAGGTTGATCAGGTCCAGGACCAAATGCAGAAGCGAGTCACATAGTAAGTGGGCATGAATACGGGACAGGGTCTCTTCCCATTAGGAGATGGGCTAGTGACTCCGGTCTTTTTAGGTGATCGCTACCTATTTAGAATATCAATTCCAGGTGCTACTCTTTTAGCATTTGTTTGGCCTTTAGGTCTGGTTCACAGCAGGTCACTCCCAGAGTTGCAAGACATCTTGTCTCCCGTGTTATCTCTTTCGAGAGTCTGACCCTGTCTGACTGTCTATAATATTTCTAGCTAACTCAGCTGCCTATAACAGGAGGATCACTATGAGTCTGATCTAGTAATGAGACCCTGAACACCCTGTAGATCCTTTCCTAAAATACAGAAAAAAAAAAATAATAATAAATAAACCCAAGACTAGTCAAAATTATTTTTCAGCTGGGTATGGTGTTGCACCCCCGTAATCCCAGCATTCAGGAAGCTGAGGCGGGAGGATCACTGAGTTTGAGGCCAGCCTGGACTATATGACAGGACCCCATCTCAAAAACTTAAAGTGTAAATCAAAATATAGGAAAAGAATTGCTGCATGGTGGCACACCCTTATAATCTCAGCTACTTAAGCTGAAGCAAGATATTCTCAAATTCAAAACTAATGTAGCAAGACATTACTCAAAAAAAAAAGGAAAGTTTATAGACTCAGAAAGGGTAGTGCATGTTTATAATCCTAGCATTTGGGAGACTGAGACAGAAAGATCAATATGAGCTTGAGCCTAGCCAGACTTTCATAGCAAGGCCCTGTCTCTGAAAACAAAGCTTAAGGGTGTGTGTATCTCAGAGACAGAGCATCCGCCTTTCATTCTCAAGGCCCTGGATTTAATCCCTCTTGGGGAAGGGGGTAACAAAAATAGCTAATAGTATTTTTTTTTGATACTGCATATTAAACCCAGAGAATGCTGAGCTTCATCCTCAGCTCTTGTAGTTCAGCCTGGCCTTGAACTCACTGTGTAGTCCAGCCTGACCTGGACATTGAGGTGACCCTCTTGCTCAGCCTCTTGAGTGCTCAGTTCACAGGCTGCATCACCATGCCCAGCAGCTTTGTTTGTTTTTTGAGACAGGATCTCAGTATGTAATTCGGGCTGGCCTTCAATTATGTAGCCCAGGCTGCCCTCTCAAAGGATCCTTCTGCCTTAGCCTCCTGAGTGCTGGGATTACAGATTTGTCCCACCACACCCAGCAGCTCTTTTAATTTGAGGCTGGGTCTTGGATATATCACCCATGCTAGTCTCAAACTTGTAATCCTCCTGCTTCAACCTGCAGAGTATCTGGGATTATAGACATGTTGCCACCACATCTTACATGCTACATTTGTGCAATGTATGATTTAGCTCATTGTGTATAGGTACTATGAGTTGGCATAATGTCTTCCACTCTCTTGCGTGGTGGTCGTTTTCTTATATTTAGCTATTTCTTGGTTTAACTTTAGATTCTGAGTGCATAAAAGGTGCCTAGATTTTCTCTGGAATATTCCAATTCTGAGAAACAAAGGGGATATCATTCTTCAGAGCAGCTCCTGCCACATTAGCCTGCTGCCAGGATATTGCTCAAGGCAGAGATCTTAATGCAGCAGCAGGTTTTTCCACCCTCTGCAATCTTAGGGAGCTGTGGCCCAAGGGTAGCTAGCTGTAAAGCCCACGTGTCAGAATAACTTAGATTGCTTGTGATACACTCAGTAAACAAACACAGTGGACCAACCACATCCAGGGCACTGGAACTCTGACCCACAGAGGCAGAGAACTGTGACCTCCACAGTGACCAGCCCTGAACATCAGGACTTACTCAGTGGCTGACAAGTTCCTTACTTTTGTCTCCCAACCCTGGATAAACCAGAGTATGGCTGGCATGCTCCCAAAACAACTGCATAACATGACCCATTTCTAATTGTTCTTCCAACCAAATGTGCTCCTCCAAATGGATCCCAGAAATGCTCCACGTTACTTCCTCCTCCTCCAGCTCCAGGGAGAGAAACACCTCCAGGAGGACCAAACCCAAGGATCCCGTTCACTCCTAGTGGTCTTCATTCATTTCCAGTTGAGTGACTACAAAGTCAAACACCATGATTAACTATGCTGTGTACATTGCTAAGATTTTGGCCCTGCTCTGTAGTTAAGAGGGAAGAACTTTACTTCAACAGATATAAACGTTTTAAAAATAAACTGATATCTAAAAAAGTTTGTGCCTCCATCTAAAAAAGTTATTTTTTTTTTTAGTTGAGAGATAAAAAAGTATCTCCTGTTCAATTTTGATTTTTCAGTAACAATTTTCAAACTGATAGGCACTGTGAAGCCATTTTTGTAAACAAATACCTAAAAACTTTTGCCCAGACGGGGGAAAGGGATGATGATTTTCTAAAATATATTTTCTACAATGAATATGGTTCTTGCGTATTTATTTAGGTGCTGGGCATTGAACCCAGGACCCTGAGCATCTTATATAACTTTATTTATTTGTCTTTCTGAGGGTCTCAACATGCAGTTCAGGCTGGCCTTGAGCTCACTTTGTAGCCCAGGCTTCTCTGGAACTCACAAGGAACCTCCTACCTTAGCCACCAGAGTATTGGAAGTACAAGGGTGTGTGCCATAATGCCCGGCTTTATGTTACTTTAAAAATCGGAAACATTTCTTAATTTCCTTAAATCTTTATCACTCTATATATGATATACATTTTCTCCATCTAAATCATTTCTTCAAATTGGGTGCCCTCAAATCACACATTAAATATTACTACAATAAAATATTATTAAAGTGAATTTATGAAATGTCAAGAGGTGTATCTGGAAAGAAACATAATCCATAGCGTTGGGGGTGGGAAGTAAAAACAGTTTCATCTGTCACAACAGCGTTTCTCTTCTTTACTAAACCGATATTTTTGGGATAAACAAATGCTGGTGGGCAAGAAACCCCCGAAACGGAGAAGCAAGGGCCGGTCTGTGTGGCCAAGCAACAGAGGCCTTGGCGACCCTGCCCGAGTCCCCTTCCATCCTTCTGGACAGTGACCTTGGGATCACACCCCCCGACCTCAGCCTCTAACTCCAGCCTGAAGTTGCAGGGAGCCTGCCCCAAGCTTCCATCTTCCAGCGGCCCCATTTCTGCTGGGGACTGACCAGGAGCCACTGGCGGGCACTGGCGTCGACACCGCAGAAGATACTAAACCCTACAGGTCTTTAGGGCGGCTGAACCCACACAGGACTCGCCTCAGTGCGCGAATACACGCGCTCAGTTGCCACCGCCCCTTCCCCCCCGCCCTGCCTCCCCCAGACCCCGACCCTCTCCCCTTCCCCTGCAACCCTTACCTCCCTTCGTGACTCTGACTCCCTCCGCGG
>PVKA01052023.1:0-11916 GCA_004027165.1 Ctenomys sociabilis | reverse complement strand
AAAAAAAAAAAAAAAAAAAAAAAAAAAAAAAAAAAAAAAAAAAAAAAAAAAAAAAACTTGGCTGGAGATGCAGTTCAGTGCCATTGCCCTGGCCTCCTTGGCTGGGAGTGATGACGCAACCCCAGCACTCAGGTAGCTGAGTCAGGAAGATCACTGTGAGGTGGAGGTCATTCCAGCCGAATAATGAATTGAAGTCTAGTCTGAACTCCATAAACATATGATACCCTGTCTACAGAAACACAAACACAATGCAAACGAAAAGGTCCTAGGCTAATCTTCATTCCCTCAAACAAACAGCTTTTCATTATGTTGAGCGCCTACCCAGTTTGACTTAGTGTCTGTTCATATTCACTGAGCAATCCTTTTTATGTGATTGTAAATTATGATTTTTTTTCAGTAAGAAGACTGACACAGACATTACTTTGGGAGTTTTTAGATAGTTGGTTATTTGATTCTTTAACCCACATTTTTGAAAGAGAGTAGACAAAAGAATGTACTTCAGGGAATAGTGGGTTACAATAGCGGGTTACAAGCTATCTAAAGATAGCTGAATTCAGGAAGAAGTCTGACTTGGAGTAACGTTTTAGAGTCTTCTAGGTGCAACAAGTGGGATGAGCTTTTATATCCCCATAATAATCAATAATTAAATCCTAATGGCCTGAATAAAGGAACATATCCTTTAGCAAATCAGCTCCCTTCGGCCAAAGGCCTTTCTGAACACTGGCATCATGGAATGCAATGCCAAAGAAGTCCGGGGGTTTATAAAATAGACTGTTTCCAAATAGTAATCTGGGAGATACGTTAGTTACCATTGCAGTCCTACTTATATGTTTTTTTTCTTGGTTCGATTTCTGTCTTTATATAGTTGCTGAGATGGTCTTGCCTACCCTTCTGGGACTACTTTAGCTAAGGGAAAACTTACCAAAGACTGAGCAGAGAGCAGATTATAACTTCATCTTCTGGGCTAGCATAAGGAGCACCACTGACACTCACTGTCCTCTTCTTCGATGCTTGCTTGAGATCCTTTCCTCCTTCCTACTAGAGCACCACTGCTCCTACAGGTACAGCCCGAACTATCAGCCATGAATACTATGAACTCTTCAATACCTCACTCCATCTGAGCATCACTGTTAATGAGTTGTCTACCCAGATAAGGAACCACTAAAAGCCCCACGAGCAAACCACTCAAATGTTACCCATATTCCTCTTTGTTTTATGAGAGTATAGTTTCCTTTTCTTTGTGGTCAAGGTCTATTAAATTGTGTAAGAAAGGAATTATTCCTATTTTCATTTCTATCCTTCTTGTATAAGGTAGCAGCTTCAACTTATGTTCCAGTGGACCCCCTGTCATACTCTCGCCACCATTGTAAGACCAGAATGTCTGCCCCTGCTTAATCCAGTGTTGTATGGATATAAAGCACAAACACCCCCAGGAGGTCTCTCAGAGTTGTAGTAGGTATCTGCATTGCAGTTTCTTTAGCTATTGCTTGCTTCCACCTTGTGTATACCAGCATTAGAACATCATGTAAAGATCATGGATGAATAAACATTTTTATTCCAGCATTTCAGGTTTCTTTCACTTTATTCTTTCATTGAAACTTCAGGAAACTCACCCGCATAGCATTTTTTTTTCCCATCACTAATGTTTAAAATAATGTAGAGTTTTGATGTAATAGTAGAGGGTCTTGAAACTTATCCTGAATTTGACATTTAATCCATTCTTTTTGTGCCACATTTAAAGCTATCACCCCTTCCTGTCACCTTGCATGTCTTGTGTCATCCTTTTCTGTCATCTTTCATAGGACAGGATATTCCCACTTGTGCAACATGCTGTCTTCCAACCTTGAATGGGCTCATCGGATGTATTTCTATTTCTTTAGTAAAAAGTTGGAGATAACTACAATTATTTTTTATCTTGGGTAGGATATTCTGGTTTGTCACCTATCACTAAGTGTTGAAAATTTGCATTTCTGCATGTGACCTTTGCATTTCACAAATAACACAGAGCCATACAATAAAAAAGAATAACTCATAGCACAAACATAGATTTTAATTAATTATAATGATTGATCAAATGCTTTAAATGTATCACTAAACTAGTTTGTTATACACAAGGAAAACGGTGCTGTATGAGGGTAGAACCCTGTACATCAGGTCCCAATATTATGTAAAATCCACAACCGCTCTAAGAATGAAGTCTATTAATGTTAATTAACTTAAAAATCAATGTACAACAAAACTAAATTACATAAGAAATTACTTTTCTGCCACACTGGAGATTAAACCTCCAGTTTTGCTTTTCTTTTTTCCATTGTTGACATGATACTGCTGAGTCAATAACTGCAATTGGCTAGTCTTAAACTCACAATCCTCCTGCTTCAGTCTCCCAGAGTAATAGGATTACAGGCAGGCAAAAGATTGCTTTTTTAAAATGTATTTAGAACAGAGTCTATCGGGTCTCACTACGTAGACCGGACTCGTAGTGATTCTCCCGTTTTCAGCTTCCCAAGGGCTGGGATGGCGAGTGGGTGCCAGCACTCCCAGTCTCAGTCTCTATCTCAGTAGGACTAAAGGGCAGGGCCTGCATGGCATGCTGGGAATCAAAGCCCAGCTGCTGCACTCCGCCTAAGCAGGAGTTTTCATCTGCTGAGCTATCAGGCAGGCCCTAAAGGATTTTTATTAAACTATTTTTACATTTTATCCTTTTGAGAATATGTGTCTTCCTAAGAATTTACTGATACTAGCAATTTCTTATTTCTCTTGCCCATTTCCTTGACGGAGAGCAATGAAACCATGTGCTATTCAGTGCAATGCCAGCTCTTTCTGGAATCTGGATTATACTGTATTTGTACAAAAGAACTTACCAAAGCCGGGCATGGTGGCGCATGCCTGTAATCCCAGCACTCGGGAGGCTGAGGCAGGAGGATTGTTGTGAGTTCGAGACCAGCCTGAGCTACAAAGTGAGCTTAAGGCCAGACTGAACTGCATAGTGAGACCCTGTCTCAAAAAGACAAAAAAAAAAAAAAAAAAAAAGAACTTACCAGAGCCCAGACATTACTTGATGCATTGATATACTTTTTGTTTGTTTGCTTCAAAAAAATATAAAGTTTCAAATTTTTATAAATAATAATAGATGAATTTATCTTGATCAGATAATAGCTTCATAGTGGGCATCTGAGGCTGTGTTAAACTGCTCTGGAAAAAGATGGATCTGGCAGACTGCTTCATTTTGGTGGTTGGATACGCTCCTTGTTTAAGTTTTCAGTAGCCCACTACTGTTATTTTTCAGGATGTCTTTTGTCATTGTAGAAGGCAAAGTGCTGATAAGAAGAGCTGGGGATTGACATGTACCAATGCCTTTTAATTCCTTAATGACAGAGCTAAATTCAATCCATCTATTTTGCCCTTACAAACACCAAGCTTCCCACATGATTTCTAAAGCTCTACATTAGCAGACCCCAAATTATTTGCCATTATCACATTGGCACTCACAACAAAATGTATCCACTTAGGTTTTAAAGGCCAAGTATCAGCATTAACTTTACTTTTTTTAAAAGTCCTACTATGCTTACGACAAAGATAATAACAACAGATGCCATCACCCCATGTAAGTGTCAAACTTTTCTAATTAAATTTTGCAGTAATATGAGTATCCTTATCATCACTCATCTAATTGATTTGAATATTAAATATTAACTATTATTATATATTAGAAGCTATCATTATTATTAATGTCCCCTTATTATGCATGGTGTATAGAGAACAATTTGAAGGCCTTTGCACTGAGTTATAGCCATACACTCCCCCTTTTTTGTTTTAACTTTGAGATAGAGTCTTACTAAATTGCTCAGGTTGGGCAAAGCCTTTCAACCCTGCCTCAGTCTCAAACCACTGACATTATGGACTTGAGTCACCCTGTCTAGCTTCTCTCAGATGGTTTTCTTTTTTAGAATTTAAAATTTAGAAATTCAATTCAGGACCTTTTGCTTCCAAAGCAGCTATAACAAACACTAGACCTGTTATCAGATTTTGAAAACCTTATTAATGTTATTTCTGTTTGAATTTTTTGAAGCCTTTTCTAATAATTTTAGGCAATGAAGAAGACAATAGGACCCCAAAGTGTAGGTTGCTTGACCATAGCCTATTTGTTTCTTTGTCTCTTTTTCTTTATGCTTTCAACTTGCCTGCATTTCTTATATGGTGTCTGTAGTGTGTGTGTGTGTGTGTGTGTGTGTGTGTGTGTGTGTGTGTGTGTAGGAGATGTGCATGCAAGGAAACAGAAGGAGAAACAGTGCTAGAAAAAGAGAGGAATGACATAGTGAGAGGTGATTAGAAAGTGGTTTTCACCATATTCAAAGTTCTTACTTATGTTAGTATGTAGTATGCTATTATTGCTTCAACAAAAGACAGCATTAAATGTCTTTTCATATTTTATTATATTAAACTATAAGATAAAGTCTAGCATCTTCTCCTATATTCAGTAATTTAGAATATTTAATTCATTTTCAATATGAAATAATATCCCAACAAACTGATTTTGATACAGCTATACAATGAATCTGTGCACTAAAAATTCATCCAGTATTTGCTGGATTCATCCCTCAATATATCACTGTGATAAAGCAATGAATTATTGTACCTAAGAGGATTGATAAACAGAAACTCATTAATTTGTTTCAATGACATTGCAAAATAATTCCTCCAACGAAGGAAACATCTCAGTAAATTACAACCCTAGTTTTCTTGTCTCTAACTATGAAATTTCTCTTCATTATCAGTATCAATCTGCACATTACATTTTCAATCAAAACTTTTCAGTTTTGATCAAAACTGTTGATACAAATCTTGATACCCTCTTTAAATGTTTAAGCAAAGTAATTTGCTATGATTGTTTTTAAACCAATGAACTCTAACAAGCTGATTTTTCTACAGCACTCAGATTGCATCCCAAGCAGAACTGGTTGCAAGAGTAGTGTGCAGTAAGAGAGCATGGAATTACATTTTGCACACACACAACTTATGCGATACATGGCTCTTCAAATGGTTTCTAGGCAGGATTTGCAGTCTATTATCCCATTCTTATGTAAAATATATATTTATAGCTTAATGTTTTGCAGTTTGGTTACTCTTCTATTTTATGAATGCTAAGAGACCACAAGAATTATTCTAAAGCAGAATATAGTTAGAATTAAGAAGCATAAATCAAGCTTTCATTTTTCATTCAAATGTAATTTATGTCTTTGTTTTTCACTGTAAGGTGCAGAAGTTTCTGAATTGTTGGGTCACAAGCAAACATTTTACATATATTTCTGTAACTTTTTCCCTTTCAAAATATACTTTAAATATTCCTACCTAAGGTGAGATATTTAGTTTATTTAAAGTATAAACTCATTATGCAAATTTATATAAATGTGAAAATATATGTTACTTCTTTTATATCTGCTATTGTCTATTATAATGCCACTGATATTACTTTTTATTACTACTGTTATTGATATTATTACTGCCTGCTATCATTTACTTTATAGATATAATGAATAAAAAATGTTATTTCTTCCTGTCTTTAAATCAGTGCTTCGGGAAGCATAATCATTGTATGTTTTGATTACTATCATACTGAGACTTAGAAATGTTACACTTATTCTCCTAAGTTACTTAGCTGATAAATTGCAGAACTGTTAATTAAATCCCTAAAACATTTCACTTAGATATTGCTCTGCATTGTTTGCATTACTTCGATAGTGCATATGAGTGGTAGGGCACGTACTTAGCATATTTAGAAAAAGCAAGGAAGAAAATCATTCCATAGAGATCATCTTACTTTGCTCAGAAACAGGCAAGATTTTTTCGTTTTGTAACTCCTGTTATTTGAATTGTGATAGTCCAAGACTGATATTATGATACCTTCGATAAGAAAAGTGGCCTTTATTTAATTTCTCTGATATGTTCGCAGAGAGGCAATTCTATATGTGCTTGACCTTTTCAAGGTGCTGCAGCTTGATTGGATGGCTGCCTCTGTTATCACCTTTTACAACCTGTGCTTCATGTGAGAACTCAGGGTAGACTAGGGAGCCAATCAAATACAGAATACTAAAAAGGTTACAGCACTGCTGCAGACTACAAGCTTTCCCAGATCCCAGTCGTTATTAACATTCAGGCACCTCATTCCAATGACAAAAATTGTAATAAGAACAGATGAGGCCAAGGTGTGAATTTTATCCTTTTAACAATGGCCAGATAGGAGATGGTGGTGCCTGCAGGTCAGCCTCACCCATTCTCCGGGCACTGCACTGCCTGTTTATGATCTTGTGAATCGGCTTCAGGGTCATGAATGGGGGTCCTGTTGACATAAGTCAGCACCAGGCGTGCATCATGGTGCAGATCGCTTTGGGCTATACATTACTATTATAATTGCCTTTTTCTGCACTGTCTCTCCCTTGTCCTATTTCTACATGGCATTTAGAAATGAAATGGGCTTTTGAAATATTGGCGGCTTTACTTTTCATTAGGTTTTCCAAGAGTCATCCAGAAATGCCACGAAGTTGTTCATAGAACAGTATCTTAAAGTCTTATTAAATACATAATCAACTTTACTATTGAAAGGAATATGTGGTATTAAATTCAAATGGTAAGGCTAGTGCCTGAATTGCTATATGGAGTCTAGCTTTATTACTAGTAAATTTATTGTATTTATTCATTTAGGGAAATACATATCACTAGGGCTATTTTTTATATTATATATTTTCTAACATACTTATTCAAAGGAATTTTATGTTTGCTTTTGCTTGCCAGGGTCTCTTGTATTTCAAAACACTTTGGAAAGTGCCAGAGGACCAGAGTTTCATTAACAACTTGAATTATATTATTATACTTGTTATGTTCTTGTAAAATGAAGCTGGAAAAGTATACTTTTTAAATATATTGAAAATATGAATACAAAATATTAGGCTATCCACATATTCCTGTTAATGCCAATGTACTTAAATACCTGAATACAATGAAGAAAAACATAATATATTATATTATTCAGGAAAACAAAAGAGTTAGAAATAAGCAACTGTGCACATAGATGTATTTGCCTTCTATGAAACAAAACAATTTACTACATTTCAAGGGAAGAAAATATGTTTTTCTGATTAAATTCTTGATGTAATAAATCTTGCATCTGTCATCCATTCACAGCAACTTTGGAAAAAAGTTTCTCTCCTTCCAGTTTTAATTAAAGGTCAGTTGAGATTTTCATGAGTAACACTTTCTGAAGTTTTCTAATCTTGGTGAATTTATGAATGCCTCAACCGCTGTGCCGTAACACCTGCTGTTCCGAGCTTAGATCTTCACCGTTGTCATTGCCTCGGAATAGCTGGGAATCTCTTCTTAAATCCAGGGCATCCCAGCATGCAGAAAGCACACAAAACTATTCAGACTGAGCTAGAGACGGGCCATCTGCTTGTTAACACTCCTTTCATAAAATAAGAAGGAAAAAGAACTGACCATTAAATAAAAGTATTTCACCTTTAGAAGTTCTAATAAAAAAAGAAAAGAAAAGTTTTGTGCTTGTCATCAACTATACAGTTAAGTCTAGTTAAGAAACTAAACTTTAGAGTACACAGTATCTGGGCATAAGGTTGACTCAGTCTAGGTGGTCTTTATTTTGCATAATGAGAGTTAGAGTACCCTTCTGTGATGGCTATGGTAAATGGGCATCATTATATTTTAGCATTTTGTCATTTAATCCCATACCATAGTCTTGAGGGCAATATTTAACTAAACATGCATGCCTCATCCATTGAGCAACTCAACAGGGCTACTTAAGGTCATACATCTTACCTTAAAGCACACAAAATTCAACACATAAAGACAACATTCATGGTCATGCTTACAGTATGCAATGTTCAGAGGCCCTTGTCAACCTGTAATGTCAATAACTATTTTAAGAACCAGCTGTGCTACTTTGTTTTTAAGCCTTTGTCTTCTTAACTAACTTGTTTGCCTTTAATCAAGAGCTAGAGGGCCAGCCACACAGCTGAGTGGACTAAAACGCCCGCTTAGGCAGAGCACAGTGGCTGGGGTTCAATCCCTGGCCTGCCTTGCAAGTCCCTCCCCTCAGGCTTGCTGAGTTGGCAATTGACACTGCGTGGCTTGCACCTGTAATCCTGGGAAGCTGAAAACAGGAGAATCATTTTCAGTTTGATCTACGTATTGAAACCCTGTAGACCCTTCATTAAATACATAATAAAAAGAGTCAGAGAATCCACTGTATTTATAATTTATCTTTGTAAGTGACAGAACAGCCTAAACATGATGGGCAAAGGTGGGAGGTAGGAACACTGGTTCCCTTGCTGACCTCCAGAAAATGTCATTAGAATTTTCTCTGGTCATTTCACCAACATCTTTCTCAGTATTACTTTCATTCTCTGGATAAAGTTTTTTTTTTTTTTTTTTTTTTTTTTTTTTATGGGAGAGGAAAGAAGGGTAGCAGATTCAAGAATCTTATGTGACAATTTTAGAAACTGCTATTATATGCAATGGTCGCCACAGACTAGAGCAACTCTTGGAAGGTGGTGGAGCCTTTAGAAAGTGGAGACTAGAAGTGGTTAGGTGTACGGAAGCATATCCTTGAAGAGGATATTGATATTTTATCCTCCTTTGTCTTAATTTTTTCTTTGCACCTAATACCCAGGGTCCAGACTCCTTTGCCACAACCCCCAACATAATATAAAGTGCTGTCACTGGATTGAAGTATAAAGGCAAACCACCATGGAGGGAACTATGAGACAAAATAAAATTTTTCCTTCTTTAGTTTGTTTAGTTAGGGATTTATATGTCCAATGTTAAAAAATTTACCAACACTGAAATACTGGAAGAAAGAAAAAGTCTATTAAAAACAAGGAGTCATCTTCTCAATTAGTTTGGGTCAGAGACCCAATTCAAAATGTATTACAGTAGCCATTACTGAAGAATCTTCTCACTTCTTATTCTAAGTCTTGGCTCTGTTCCTGAAACCACAGTGGAAAAAAATTTCAACCTACCACAAGGATTGTACTGCTAAAGGACAGGATTGTGCTTCTAAAGGTGGTTGGATAATGTTCCTCTACCTCTTTCAAGGTGTCTACATTTTGAATTCCATAGCCTATGTTATATTATGCTATGTTATGTTATGTTATGTTATGTTATGTTATGTTATGTTATGGAGTTACATATAAACAAAAGCAGAGTAACTGTAACTGAGATTTGTAAATTATCCTAAATTAATGACACAGTCTCAAAGTAACAAAGGATGCTTATGTAAAGAAAGTGGGGAGCTTAATTTCAGAGAAAGAAACAATCATACAACACTTTAATAATTCGTACCTTTCCCTGATGAATTTTCATCCTCTAAAGAACCTAGTTTGTGGTCACATGTGTACAAATGCTTATTAAATGGCTAATGAATTTATTTCATTTGGGACATAGTAACAGATCCACAATGAAACCAGCAGCAGTGCTTAGGGCTTAATTTTAGCCCTGTGTCCAATGGTAGAGTGCATGGAATATGACAGATAAAAGTAAGGGTTGCAGAAAGTAATGCCAACAGAAGTTAGGTAGTGAAAAGGCTACAATCTGAAAGCATCTAAGACTAAAATGGAACAGAGTCTGCAACCTGGAAGTATATATAAGCATCCTGCGGTATGATTCTTCACAAAAACAAAAGAAGACACTAAATTCAATTTAGATGAGAAGCAAAGAAACACACCCAAAATGATAAGAGCTTCCAAGAAACATAACATGTCACTGTTTCTTAATTTTAGAGTGCTTATTTCTAAATGCACCTATCAGATTTCAGACTATTGCCCATGGATGGCAGGCTCCCAGAGGGTGGGCAGAATCTGCATTTTAACAGGCATTCCAACAGTTTTTGATCCTGTTTGTTACTGGATGACTTTTAAGAAACACAGTAGGTGTTAAAGGCCAACAGGCAGAGAAAGATGAAAACATAGAAACGGTAACTGTGTCAAACCTAGATCTAGGTACAAAATTCAATGACCTGATCAGACTTCCAAGCAGATTGGGTATCTACAGATTGAAAACATCCATTATGATTTTGAGGCACTTTCTCTCTGCCTCAGCCCAAAATGTCAAGGTTCTATTTCCTACAGGATGCAATTAAACAATAAAACAAGCACACTTCTAATCAGGAACTCTTATTACCACCCTTGCTGTCGCTGTGGCTTTTTGCCCATTTCATAGGTATTACTTACAAGCTTGCTAGTATCTCAGGACACACCAGAGACATTATGAGCTGAATTATGTTTTATGTAGTCCTCTGAATAATCTATGCATTCAGAGTAATTCAAGGTACAATTAACAGCCCCGTTGGCTATGTTACTTATTCAAGATACCATGCTTCTGACACTTGTTCAGATCTATGAATGAGATCTATAATAAACAAGTGAATTTGGGGTGACTCATTAACTATGTATTAGGATTGCTAATTTTAAATATTATTCAGGGTGGAACACAATGTTCATAAAAACAGAATAATTTCAACATATTTTTTGCCTTTTTCCCCAATTATCCTACCAATGCATCAGAATGAACAGGTAAATGTCCAAGCAGCTATAGAAAATTCTATTTTTTAAAAATTAGCATCATGAACCTGTCTTCTTGCCTTAAGACAACATTGCTCCTCCTCCATCACTTCTCAACATAGTAAGCTTGTAGCTTTAGGAGATTTTTTTTGTTTCCCTCTCTGCCTAGGTAAAATTTTCAACAAATAGCTTTTAGTTCCAAAAGTAGGAACTGGTAAACAGATTTCTAGCAATTTCATTTGACAGTTTGGAAGAATATATAGCTTTGTAGTACTACACAGAGCAACCAACATTTTTCCTCTATGTCAAGAAGAAGGGATTTCTGTGACCTACATATACACCTGAGTCTGCCGTGTTCCTGAAAAGGAGGATGATCCATCACTTTGCTCTGTTTATGAGAATCTTAAACAAAGGAAGATTTAAAAATTATTAATTATCTCAAACTATCTTTAGGTTTGTCTTTTTCATGTATCTTGAGACACACAGAAAGTTATAACTGCTATAGCAAATGATAACTGAATATTAAAATTTTTCCTTTATTTTATAAAATCTCTGCATGATTCATAACTTCAGATGCTTAAATTCTGTGAAAAGCCTATTAAATGAAGTGAAATAATGTAGCAAGAAACATGTTCTATTTTGAATTATTTAGCAAGCATTGGCACAGAGTTATTCAAGATACAATGAACATATAAAGAGAAAAAATACAGTTCTTGACCAAAAGGTGCTACAGGAAATATAACACAGGAGAAAAACCCATGATTTTTTAAGTGCATAGAAGGCATTATCTAAATTAATCCCTAGTTAAAAAAATTAGTTGAATTACAATTATTTTGAAAAATAGTAAGGATAGAAATTAATTTCTAAAGCATAAATAAAGTTTTAGTTAAAGTAAATTTCTAACATAATTTAAATTTCAGCTAGTAAAAATGGGAACCAAATTGGAGAAGAGGTAGCCCAGAAATATAAATATACAGAGAATCAAAACATATGGAAAAGCTTAAGACACTAGTATTTTTAATAAATTGTACAATAACTTATTTGTGATGAGATGTTATTTATTGAAGGAAACTTCTGTTGCCTCTTTATTTTTATTTTTTCTTTTGTACTTTTGATTATTATTTCTAAAGGATATAAAATAGTGGTAGAAGCAGCATTATACGTGACACAAGTAATAAGAATCCAACAACGCTTGCTGTATTACATGATGCTATGTACAAATCACTTTTTCAGATTACCAGATATAAATATATAAGTTTTGTTTAAAAAAAAAACAGAAACTAAGAAGTTATAAGAAATTTAAGAGAGAAAAAAATCAGAGGGAAAAGAAAAATTGTAAGCATTAACG
>PVKA01052022.1:0-11918 GCA_004027165.1 Ctenomys sociabilis | reverse complement strand
CGCGTGTGCGTGTGTGTGTGTGAAGAGGAGGCGGTGACAGCGGCGGGCTGGAGGGTCAGGGCGCAGGGACCCCCTTGGGAGGGCAGAGCGGCTGGCTCTGCCGAAGGCCGGCGCTCCTCGGGGCCGAAGTTGTTTCCGCGGCGCGGCGACGCGGACAGCCGCCCCGGGGTGCGCCTCTTTGTCTGTGCCCGGCCGGGAGCCGCGTCGCGGGCGCCCCCCTCCCGCACCGGCCCCCGGCGCGCTCGCTCACCTGGTCTTGGAGGACAGGAAGGCAAGTTTGATGAGGCCGTAGGTGAAGAGCGGGATACTCTCCTTGGCGACGCTGGCAACTTGCAGCCGATGCTCTAGGATGTGGAGTTCCATCGTCCGCCCGCGCTCCTCCGTGGCTCATCGGCGGGGGGCGACCCGTGGCCCCCCGCGCTCCTCCCCGCGCCCCGCCCCGCGCTCCCCGCCGGCACCGCGCCGCCCCGGGCCGGGATGGACCCAGTAGCGGAGGGAGACCCGGCAAGCTGCGAGGGGGGGACCCCAGGAAGGCGCCTGAGATAGGAGCGCTGGCGGAGCGAGCGGAGGAGCGGCAGAGCAGCGGCGCGCGGCGCCCGGCGCAGGCAGCAGCTGGTGTTCACTGTAACAAACAACTTGCCACTCAAACGCCGGTCCGCTGCGCATGCGTCACCGCGCAAGGCTTGATGGGACTTGTAGTCCGCATGCTGCAGGGGAGCCGCGGGCCGCTGGAGTAGAAGGGGAAAGGGCTGAGTAGCTCCGCCACAAATGCACTGGACATGCGGCGGCGCGGGGGTCCGCAGGCCCCAGCCTGAGAAGTCCGAGGGGAGTCCGAGGCACTTGGAGCCATTCTGAGCCTGGGTGTATGCTCTTGTTATTTATTTAGCTCCAGGCTAAGCAATTTGGCGGGAGAGGGGTGGGACCCCAAGACGACTCCATCGCTGGAGGAAGCCTAGACCTGGGAGGAAAGAGGTTTAGAGAAATCGGTAGAGCACAGAGAAACCAAACCTAAAGGGCATGTTGGGGACAAAGAGGAGGGGTCCAAGAGGGCTGTTCCTGAGGGAGGGAGGGGACTTCCAGGCTGGGTTCTGAAGGATGAATTGGAGCTCGCGGGCAGGGAGGGGGAGGGTCGCGTGGATCCAGGGCCGCGGCCTTTCAGAAAGAAAGGACAGCGTGTCCTAAGGCACAGGAGCGTGAAAGCCCTTACGGTGCTATTTGGCTCTGTTGCAGCGGAAAAAAGCGAGGGGGTAGAGACGGGAGATAAGGCAGGCGCAGTAACCAGGACTCAGGTCGCTAAGGTCGCGTGTAGGGGCTGGCCAGGAGTTATTCCTCGGGAGAGGGAGTGACGAGCGACAGGGACCGCGAAAGCCGGATTGGTGGGGGGTGGGTGGATCTGAAAACCTCGAGCCACTTCCAGCCTCAGGGCTGGGGCCCCATTCCCCAGACATTGCCCCCTTCACGGGTAAATGGTTTTGAAATTTTCTAGGTTAGAGGTACTGGAGCTTTGCCCTTTGGCAGACTTCATGGCTCAGGGCTACCTGCTGGGGCAGGCTGAGGAGAGATTCCAGCCGGTCTACGGAGGTCTACCGACATTCGCAGCCCTTCCCAGCCCTCCTTGGTTAATAAGAAGGTTATTAGGCACCCTCATTTCCACCTCATTTCCAGGGTATGGAGCCTGTAATCTTGTATAAATCTTGGGGATGCTTACATTCCTCTTGTTTTATGTTCACTAAAGAATTTACCACCCTCTGATAGAGAATATATGGGAAATAGATTATCTTTTTTATTTGTCCAACCCTTCATCCATAACCAGCTAAATTTCCGCTCAATAAAAAGTGATTTAAAAAAATTTTTTTTAATTGGAATGGAACCCAGGACGTTCTCACTGAGCTGTACCTCTAAGCCTTTTTTAATTTTTGAGACAGGGTCTCGCTAAATTGTTAAGTTGCCCAGGCTTGCTGTCCTGCCTCAGCCTCCCAGAGTGTTGAGATTATAGCTGTGTGACACCCTGTGCCCCTAAAGATGGCAACTTTTGTCTGTTTTCTGCAGTATTCCCCATCTGGGGCCTGGCAACTGGCACATGAGAGACACTCACTCTATTTTGGGACTGCACAAATGCATAGTCTATGCCTTTTTGATCATAGATCCACAAGGCTCAAGCAGAAGTGTGTTCAGGCCCAGAGGCAGCATTCAAGCAGGCTAGGATGGCCCAGAGAAGAACAGCTTTCCTGAAGGCACAACTTTTAGTTTCTACCCAAACAGCCAACAGGTGATAGAACAAAACAAAACAAGGCTAATGGCCAGATCTGGCTGGTTCTCTGACTTCTGCTCTGGATGGCTTGAGTCTCTTATTTTTCAATATGCGAGCTATAACCCTTGAGGGGATGGCGAAATCAATTGAGCTAGGCACAACTGGCCCTGAAAGCCAGAAAGGAAGAAACAGAATGCAAGGTCCCGAGAACTGCACATAGCAAGCCTCTCTTGTTTTTTCTTTCTTTCTTTTTTGCAGAACTGGGAATTGAACTCAGGCCCTTGCGCTTGCCAGGGAAGTGTTTATTCTACTGAGCCATCTCCCCAGCCAATGCTCTTTTCTGTGTCTTAGGAAACACTGGTTTTGGCCATGTGTACACACAGGCATGTATATGTGTGTCTGTGGGTACATGTGTATATTGGATCTTCACAAAAACCTATTCTTAACCTGAGTTGATCAAAAGGTTTGAAAGCACTGTGGGCTTTATATTTACTCAAGTTGAGCTATCTTTTTTTTTTTTTTTTTTTGTCTTTTTGAGGCAGGGTCTCACTATGCAGTTCAGGCTGGCCTTAAGCTCACTTTGTAGCTCAGGCTGGTCTCGAACTCACAACAATCCTCCTGCCTCAGCCTCCCGAGTGCTGGGATTACAAGCATGCGCCACCATGCCCGGCACAAGTTGAGCTATCTAAGTTTGCAAATTTTAATGTATTGGTTTGACTTGTAGATACTTCCACAGAATTGTATTTGTTGCTTAAGATTTCTGTGAAATTTAACCATTGAAGGTAATATTCATACATTCAGGAAACTGACTTCTGGGTTACCACGTCTGGAGGATGGCTGCAGCCTGGGATTAGGGTGAGGTCAGGGAAGCACCTTGGACAAGGGACCTGAAGCTACATAAGATGACTCTCACAGCAATGTAAGGCGTAGGGGTGGGTGCCATCCCAGAACTCCCTTGTTTCTTAGATTTGTAGCCCTTTTGTTTTCTGGTCCTTTGCTAGTTCCTTTGGAGGTTTTTTTTTTTTTTTTTTTTCAGATCCGGGGATTGAACTCAGGCCCTTGCACTTGCCAGGGAAGCACTTATTCCACTGAGCCATCTCCCCGGCCCCCTGCTAGTTCCTTTTGATTCTTAACTGGTTTGTTGAGTGCTCAACGCTAAGATGAATGGAGGTCCACCTTGTGTTCCTTCCTGCGGTATGTTATAGCAGTAGCTGCCTGTAAATCATATCTCTGCAAAGTCCTTCCCCACCAGCGTTGGCTTCAGCTTTGTGGCTTTGGATTTGGCCAGTGAGATAATAGCATGTGTGCTGGATACACTCCATGTGTTGGGACTTGCAAGCTGGATGCTACCCTGGTGACATGCTATAAGAAAGCCTGGATGAAAGGCCACAAGGACAGGTCCAACTGACAGCTGGAACTAGCCCCTGTTGACAGGGGCTGACACCTGCCAGCCGTATGAGGTAATCTTGGGCTTTCCAGATGACTGTCCAGCTGAAGGTATGTCAGTGTATTTCCTGTTGCTATATCAAGATATCTGAGGCAGGGTGATGTGTAAAGAAAAGAGGTGTGTTTAGCTCACAGTTCTGGAGGCTGAAATTCCATGATTGGGTGGCCCTAGTGGTTTGGCATCTGATGAGGGCAGCATGGCGAATGGGATTCCATGGTGGGGACAGGTATAGAAGAGATCATGTGGACGGATGGAAAGCCAGAGAAAGGGAGGGGACGGGCTTGTTTTTTTCCTTACCACCCACTCTTAGAGGAACCCACTGGGTCTGGAGAGAGTGACTTTAATCTCTTCCAAGGGTGGCACCTCCAGGGACTTAACCACCTTCTTCTTTGGCCTTCATCTTATAGGTGTCAGCCCTCTGAATCAGCACCCTGGAGACCAAGCCTCTAGTACATGAATCTTCGTGGGACAAACCACATCCAAGCACCAGGTGAAACCAAAAGAGAAAAGATCCAGCTGACCATCGAGATGTGAGAGATTATTGTTTTCAAGCACTGAGATTCAGTATGGTGATGCAGCTGTGCCTCTCCTTAACCTCACTGTCTCTTAGGCTGAGCAAGCCAGTCTCTGGCTTCCAACCCATCAATGGCGCTCAGCTGTTGGCTCCAGCTCAGGAGATCTCTCACAGCCTTGAGACACACAGCTCACTTCCCAGTGCCGGTCGTGTCCACCTGCATGTCCACAGCCATTGTGTTCAAACTACTTCAGCATCTGACCCATGTTGAGCCCGCCTTGGTCTTTCCTTCTTCCTGTACTCTCTGCCCTTTTTTCTTTCTACAATGGCTGTGAATCCAGGGCCTTCACTCTGAGCCACAACCCCACGTCGTCGTCGTCGTCGTCGTCGTCTTCTTCTTCTTCTTCTTCTTCTTCTTCTTCTTCTTCTTCTTCTTCTTCTTCTTCTTCTTCTTCTTCTTCTTCTTCTTCTTCTTCTTCTTCTTCTTCTTCTTCTTCTCCTTCTCCTTCTCCTTCTCCTTCTCCTTCTCCTTCTCCTTCTCCTTCTCCTTCTCCTTCTCCTTCTTCTTCTTTTGTGGTACTGGGGATTGAATTCAGGACCCTGTGTTTGCCAGGCAGGCGCTTATTCTACTAAGCTATCTCCCTGGCCCCCGCCTCTTTTTATTTGTACACAGGGTCTTGGTAATTCTGAGTTGCCCAGGCTGGGCTCCAACTAGGATTCACCTGCCTCAGCCTCCCAGAGAGCTTTGATTACAGGTGTGCTGTAACCCTGGCTTTAAGTCCTGTCTTGGATGACAGGACCTTCTTAGTCCTGCAGATTACAAACCTCAGTGGCTCATGGTGTTTTCTAAGATGGCCACAGATCTTCAATGTTTGTATTCCTCTTGCAAGATGACCCTGACAGTTGTCACAGTAATAGGCACATCTATGTCATTGTCCCTTGACTGTAGGCCAGCCTGTCATTGCAGAGGAAGTGGCCCTGTGTGTCCTAAAAGACAGTTGCCCTGTTGGGATGCTGGCCCTCAGAAGGCTTGCCTCAGAAGCCACAAGCCACGCTGAAGCAACATGGGCCACCTGGGAGGGCCACCTGGGAAGGCCACCTGGGAAGGCCACCTGGGAGGGCCACCTGGGAGGGCCACCTGGGAGGGTCACCTGGGAAGGCCACCTGGGAGGGCCACCTGGGAAGGCCACCTGGGAGGGCCACCTGGGAGGGCCACCTGGGAAGGCCACCTGGTTGCACTAGCCTACTAGGGCTTACTGTGCCAAAGTACCACAGAGTGGGTGGCTTAAAGCAGTGGTCCCCACACATTTTGACACCGGGGGGCAGATGACGGTTCCCACAGACCTGGAGGGAGGGAATTGCTTGGGGATTATTCAAGTGCATTACACTTTCTTTCTCCTATTAGTATCCTGTACACTTTATTTGCATCATTGCAGTAGGTTGCCATAGGACCTAGATCCCATGCATGCATAATTCATGGGAAGTTTGCTCCCCCTTTCAATCTAAAGCCCCTCATCTGACAGGTGGTGGGGCTCAGGCGGTGATGCAGCTGGAAACAGATACAGCTTCGCTCAGTGCCTCAATTGTTTCAAAGTAGTGTGACCAGGTCATCTAGGTTTTAAATCTGAAAGTCCCATGTGCTGCAAACCACATTGGTCCTAGGAAAACCAGAATAATGGTGACTGTCCTCCAGTCCTACTCAGATATTGTCTGGGACCTGAAATGTGTGTCAGTTTTTAAACTTGAAGGAATGGAAATGGTGCGGAGTTACAAAGTCAGTCACAGGTGACAGGTGTTCCTCCTGGTGTGACTGTTACATAGCCCGCACTTAAAGGAGTATAAGGACAGTTACTTTATTAGTTCACAAATTTTGTAAACCATGAATTCAGACAGAACTCACAGGAATAGTTCCTCATTGCTCCGCAGAATCTGGCCTTGTCTGGAAAAGATGGGTAGGGTGGGGGAGACATGACCACCTGGGGCTGGAGTCATCTGGAAGCTTCCGGCTTTCAGGTCCAGAGCCTGGTGGGGCTACGCTGGGGCTGTACGTCGGAACACTGTCCCTGTGGCCTGTGTGGTGGTTGATTGTGAGATGTCTACTTGAGTAAGGACTGTCTAGCAGATCATTAAGGCTCTGGGTATATCTGTGGTTGATTGACAGGCCAGCAAATTGAAGGAGGTGGATCTACCCCTGATGTGACTGGCACCAACCAATAGGGTTGTAGCCTTGGGTGCCACCAGCCAATGGGCTTATAGGCTGGAAAGAAGAAAAAGGGAAAGAAGAAAGCCTTTTTTCTTTGTTGGAGTTTGTCTTTGCAGTTACCTTTGGACTTTGGTCTCCAATTTCTTTAGGCTTTGAGTACAGACCCAAGCCTTCTAATACAGACCGTTTCTAATCTGGATTCATGTAGAACTCTTTGAAGCCCTGTGCCTTCAGGCTTTGATTGTATTCTCCTGCTCCCCTGCACATAGATGGCCATCTTACATCCTCCCCACTTCCTGATTCTGCAGGCAGCCATTGTAAATCTACTTAGGGAGTCCTGCATGTAATCATGTGTAAGTATTTTATATTCCTACATTCCTCTCGTGAACCTGAGGAGTGTGCCTGGGCTTCTCATATCCCGGAGCTACATTCCCAGAAGGGGTCTTGCAAGAAGAGCCTGGAGACCATGAGGGCTCTAAGGGAGGCAGAGGCAGACTCAAGTCGATTTGTGACTCAACCTCAGAAATCAGGAAAGTGTTACTTGCATTGTTGTTTCTAGGTGAAAAGGGTCACAAGCCCAGCCTGGGTTAAGCAGTGGGGGCACAGGGAGTGACACAGCCGTCTGTGGAAGAACGTTAGGTGAGGTTATTCTTGCAACCAGCTTTGGAAGATGCAAGACACTGGTGTGCAACGAGAGGGCCCAGTGAGCGTGCCGCTTGTGCTTCAGCTTTGTTTTCTCATTAGGCCAGTTCTGCCACACAGCTCTAGGCAAGAGTCTTGGAGGTTTGAGCTATGACCCTATTTCTCCAGTCTTTCCAAAGATTCTGTTCCTAGCAGGACATAGTGGTGCATGCCCGTAATCCCAGCATCCTGGGAGGCACAGGCAGGAGCACTGCGAGTTCGAGCTCAGCCTGGCCCACTGAGCAAGAAGAGCCAAACTAAAAAATAAGGAAGTTCTGGGGATGTAATCTCAGTTCAGATTCTATTCCCTACTCGCTATGGTTTACTGTCTTCCCAAAGCTTCACGCAGCCACTGGGGCAGGCTTCTAGAGTTCGTAATTCAGGATCCAATGCTAGGATTATGGGTGTGAGTGCTGCACCTGCCAGGGGCGGAGAGCCTGAATGCTGGATAAGGAAGGGAGAGAGGCTTGCTAGCTGCTCGTTGCTCTTCTGCCGCCATAAACTGCTGCCCTCTGCCCTGTGCCACTCTGCCTTGGAGCCAGCCCAGTGTGGACTGAAACCTCCACTAACTGTGAGCTAAATAATAAATAAACCTTTCATTCCTTCATTTTGGGTGTTGGGTGTTTTGTTCCCAGCAATGAGAGAAAACTAACCAAGAGACTTCTCAATTGGGATAAATTAAGCTTTTTTTCTTGAGGCGACTCTAGATCCACAGGTAGTTGTTACTCCTATGTCCTTCACCTAGGATTCACACCCTCCTTCAGTACCAGGGATTGAACTCAAGACCTTGTGCTTGCCAGGCAGGCGCTTATGCCACTGAGCTATATCCCGGGCCCTTAGAATTGCCGAGTGGTGACAGCTCACATAATTCCCCAGCCAGAGCATCGGCTGTGTGTTTGTATGTGTTCTGTGTGATTCACCCAGTATTTCAAAATATACTCACTTTTTTTTTTTTTTTTCCAGTGCTGGGAATTAAACCTAGGACCTGTCCCTAGTTTTTCCTATAAATAACAGCTTACATTACTATAGAATTTTTCTTTCAGTGAGTGAACTACAATTGCTAGATTGTTGGTAACTGAAGCACCTGTCTTGCTCAGATTTCCTTAGCTTTTGCCTAATGTCCTTTTTATGTCCCTAGAGCACACCCCAAATCCCACGTTTCATCTGGTTGTCATGATTGGTTAGGCTCCTGTTTGTCTGTGGCAGTTCATTCAATATTTTAAAATAAATCCCTTCTCTATGTGAACTGGCCAGAGTGGATCCAGTTGCTTGTAACCAAGACCCATAATAGATACACTGGCCTTCAGCGCTCCCCACAGCCTGACTCTGGTCGCCCTGTGGCTTCGTCTGCCAGCCCCTACTGGCACTGTCATTTACCACCCAGTGAGAGGCGTGTCTCCCTCCTCCACACTCCCTGCTGCTAGCCTCTTTGCACAGGTGGAAAGATGGTGTGTGTGTGTGTGTGTGTGTGTGTGTGTGTGTGGCTGGGAACTGAACCCAGGGCACTGACTCTGAGCTACATTTTTAAATTTAGAGACAGGGTCTCTTCAAGTTGCTGAGTTTCGCAGGCTGGGTTCAAATTGTGATCCTGCCACTTCAGCCTCCCAGAGTGCTGGGCTTACAAGTGTGTGTCACCAACCTGGCTCAGATGTCTTCATTTAAGTGCCAGTGTTACTGTCTTCTCTGGGAAGCCTTCCCTGACCAGCCCAGCATGCCTGCCTGCCTGCCTGCCTGTGCTCTGTGGCCCAGGCTCTGTACTTGCTAAAAGCCTGTTCTCCTGGCCGACAGGAAAGCTCAGTGAACTAAATGCCCGGTTAGGTGAGCGCAGGTACCGGGGCTCGGCACTGCATGCTGCACGGGCACCCCTAGGCACACTGAGCTGGCCACTGAGACCAGGCAAGGTGGCACAGGCCTGTAATCCCAGTGCTGTGGGGGCCAAACACAGGAGGATCACTGAGTCCAAGCTGCAAAGTGAGCCCCTGTACCAAATACATTTAAAAAAAAAAAAAAAAGCCTGTTCTCCAGTGTCAGCCGCTGCTGAGTGTGAGCTCTGCCTCCCACCCGCTGCGTGGTCTTGGACAATCTGCTGACCCTGTGGGTGGGTGGCTCCTTTTAAGTCAGTAAGATGCAAAGAGGCCTTCCATCCTAGACTACAGGGAGGACTGTAGGCCCTCACAGTAGCCCGTGGCCCCTACTTGGGTGGTATTTACTGGAGGTGGCCTGAGATCACAGGGATGACAGCACCCCTAGAGCTGCCAGGGGAGGGCAGGGGCCTCCTCTTTCTCATTCTGCTTTCCCTATTCTCAGAGCCCCCAGGGGTAGGTGTTTGTTCAGGTGGCCTGGGCTCTCTGGAGATCTGCTGTGTTCCCAGTGGGGGTCGCCAGGTCTCTAGGCACTCCCTCTCTAGGCATCTGTGCTTGCAGGCAGCTGGGTGGCACTGTGTGAGGTGAGACGCTGGCACTGTTGGCTGAGGCTCCCATCTGAGCCCCAAGTTCACCAGCTGAGTGACCTTGATTGGCCAAGTGCTTTACTTCCTGGGGCCTGGCTGCAAGCCTGAAAGGTGCAATGCAAAGTGAAACTGAGGGCTTTTCTTTTTTGGGGGGGCAGAACTGGGGATTGAACTCAGGCCCTTGCACTTGCCAGGCAAACACTTATCCTACTAAGCTATCTCCCTGGCCCAAGGGCTTTTGTTTAAAACTTAAAATTTTCCGAATAGCTACGGGAGACCATGGGTAGCGGGTGGGACTGCAGAGGTTGCATACCGCCTAGCAGCCACTCCTGGGGATTGAACTCAGGGCCTTTGTGCTGATCCACATCTGCAGTGCTTTTCATTTTTTGCTGAGATGCCGTCTTGAGGCCACGGAGATAGTTCAGTAGAATAAGCACTTGCCTGGCAAGCACAAGGACCTGAGTTCAATCCTTGGTACCACAAAATAAATAAATAAATAATAAATAAATAAAATAAAAAGCTTCAGTCTTGTTAAGTCTCTAAGTTGCCCGATCTGGATTCAAACTTTCGATCCTCCTACTTCAGCCTTCCAAAGTGCTGTGATTATAGGTGGGCATTACCGCCTCCAGCTGCAGACACTCTGAATGGTGCTAGGTTTTATCTCTCTTGCTCGGGGCTGTATGCCAAGTGCCTGGAACAGTAGGCGCGACTTCAATGCATGTTTGTTGAATGACTACATGAGTGGAGGCAGGAAAAGTATCAGCTGATGGAGGAGGGAATGGGGCTAGACCCACCTCTGCCACTCTTCTCTTCAGGACTCAGTTTCTCCATCTGTAAGATGGAAGTGGTGGCCTGGCTGATCCTGAACCCTCCCCCCCCTTCTAGGTCTACAGTTTCACCCTTACTCAAAGCAAATCAGAGTTCCGCTTTTGGGATTTGCTGTCTGTGGCAGAAACTATCCTGGCTTGTCCTTGCCTGTAGCTCGGATCTGCAAAATGAATGTGGCGAATGCTCTGTAGAATGTGCCAATGAGGTTAGTAGGGAGACTCCCAGGCTGACATGTTAGTGCCTCTTTTTTTTTTTTTACCCCCCACCCCTGTTAGTGCCTCTTGATTTCAATGTCCTTGGGCAAGTGATATAACCTTGGAGGGCCTCACTTTTCATGTTTGTAAAATGGGGTAATAATGCCACTCCACTGCTGTGGCACATGCTTGTAACCCCAGCACTTTGGGAGACTGAGGCAAGAAGATGTTAAACTTGAGCCCAGCCTGAGGACAACACACCAGGGAGACATGCTGGAGATGGGCAGGGCCAGGGAGGGGACACCTGTGCTGAGACTGGAAGTGACCAAGGGCCACCTACAAAAGTCTGGAGGAGGAGTGTGCAGTGGACAGTTTGGCAGCAGGACACAGGGCGGACCCTGCTACCTTGGAGGCTGTGAGCTCCCTGTGGCAGGGAGGTATCCTCACCAGGAAGGGCTGCCGTCTGCAGCGGGAGGTTAGGCTGGAGGAGCAGCGGGGGTTGAGCCAGGTTGCTTGTATCTTGAGAGCCTGGATTTGAACTTTGCCTGAAGCCCCAAGATCCCCAGTTGACCCAGAGCCCTGGCTATGGGGACCCAGGCTGCTCAGATAGGCGTGGAATGAGGAGATGGAAACGAAGGCCATTTCTGGGGCTCAGATTCTCTAGTGTCAGGGGAAGCTGGCTTTGTGCCTTCCCCAAGTTCAGCAGAGAAAGTGGAGGGCCTTGGGGAGCCCCTGAGGGTTCCATTGCTTGGTTCTAGGGGAGCCCCAGGCACAGCCTCTCCTTTCCCCACTTTCTCCAGGGATGCACATTCTCACCAGTTTCTCCGATTCTTGGACTGCTTTTTTTTTTTGTGGCACCAGGGATCGAACTCAGGACCTTGTGCTTGCTATGCAGGCGCTCATTCTACTGAACTATCTCTAGAGGTGCCACCTCCTTCCTCTCCCCACCCCTCAGGAAAAGGTTACTCCTTAGAAAGTGCAGGGTTGGATTGGGGCTTGACCTGGGCCTGTCAGGGTTCCATTTCAGGAACACGACCTGTGTTCCTTGTGCTCCCTGGCCCCCCAGCCTTGCAGGGGACCCTCGGGACCTGACGCCAGGCCCTGCCACTCCCTACACACAGACAGACACTCTCTGTCTCTGTCTGTCTCTATCTCTGTCTCTCTCTCCCCCACCCCCTCACCCCCCTCTGTCTCCAGGAGAAGCATTCATTTAGCTCACAGCCTACAGAGGTTTCAGTCCATGGCTGGCTCTGAAGCAAGGTAGATGGCAGAGGGACATCACAGAGGAGAAGCAGTCCGTGGCAGGCAGAAGGTGGCAAAGCAACAAGGGCCACCCCCGACTCTTCCGTCT
>PVKA01052021.1:0-11919 GCA_004027165.1 Ctenomys sociabilis | reverse complement strand
AATGGATTAAAGATCTAAACGTTAAAACAGAAACACTCGATCTCCTGGAAGAGAAAGTAGGAGGAACTCTTGAAGACATAGGGGTAGGTAAAGAGTTCATGAACAAACATATATTCGCACAGGAAGCTCTTGAAAGAATCAACAAATGGGATCAACTCTTCTTAAAGAGCTTCTGCATGTCAAAAGAAATTGTCAACAGGGTGAAAAGATAACCCACAAACTTTGAAAAAATCCTAACTAACAAGCAATCAGACAGAGGTCTACTGTCTAGAATTTATAAAGAACTAAGATATAACAGAACCCTCAAATTTAAAGACCCAATTCAGAAAGGGGCATCTGAGATGAATACACACTTCTCAGAGGACGAAATTAAAGAAGCAAACAAATATATGAAAAAATGCTCCACATCGCTAGCCATTCGTGAAATGCAAATAAAACAACACTGAGATATCATCTCACTCCAGAAAGAATGGCTATCATAAAGAAATCAACCAACAACAAATGTTGGAGAGGTTGTGCGGAAAAGGGAACACTTCTCCACTGCTGGTGGGAATGTAGACTAGTACAACCATTGTGGAGGTCAGTATGGACACTCCTCAAAAGAATAGGACTAGAAATCCCATTCAAGTCAGCTGTCCCCTTAATGGGAATTTTCCCAAAAGATTTGGATACATTGTATCATAGAGATATATGTGTACCTATGTTTATAGCAGCACAATGTGTGATAGCAAAATCTTGGAAACAACCAAGATATCCATCACATGCGGAATGGTTGAAAAAGATGTGGTATTTCTATATAATGAAGTATTACTCAGCTATTAAGAATGAGAAGTTTGAAGCATTTATACTGAAGTGGATGCCACTTGAACATATACTCATAAGTGAAATAAAACAGACACACATGTGTAAATATCGTATAGTCTCCCTAGTATAACAAGCGAAAAGCAGAAATACAAAAGGAAATGTACAACAAGTAAAATCAATTGAGTCAGATAAGGTAAAGTGAATGGCATATGCTGCAGGATACTAATCAGCTTTTCTTCTGGATGGTTAACAACCTAAGATCACAAGTCAGAGTAGGAGAAATAGAAGAGCCACAAGGCCAGCCAACATTTTGGCCCTAGCCTTTCAAGGTCAGCGAAGACTCAGGACGTAGGAGAACCTGTACTGCAATATCATGAGACTCAGGTGAGCTCCAAATTTTCTGAGCAAGGAGATTGTGGAGCCACAGAGGAAAGAGATTGAAATTCTATAGTTTGCCTGGGGAGAGTCACATGAAGAGAAAACTTTCTCTCCGGCTCTCACAGAGAGCAATCTGGTCAAGCATTGGCCGTGACTCATCCACATGGATGACACAGACAAAGGAACTTCAGAATAATGTACAGGACTACAAGAGAAACCCTGAGAAGACTTCAATGACCACAGAGGAAATATAAAGTTCATGTGTTGGTATATAAGTTTTATGCTGCAGGATACTAATCAGCTTTTCTTCTGGATGGTTAACAACCTAAGAACACAAGTCAGAGTTGGAGAAATAGAAGAGCCACAAGGCCAGCCAACATTTTGGACCTAGCCTTTCAAGGTCAGCAAAGACTCAGGACATAGGAGAACCTGTACTGCAATATCATGAGACTCAGGTGAGCTCCAAATTTTCTGAGCAAGGAGATTGTGGAGCCACAGAGGAAAGAGATTGACGTTCTATAGTGTGCTTGGGGAGAGTCACATGAAGAGAAAACTTTCTCTCAGGCTCTCACACAGAGCAATCTGGTCAAGCATTGGCCGTGACTCATCCACATGGATGACACAGACAAAGGAACTACGGAATAATGTACAGGACTACAAGATAAACCCTGAGAGGACTTCAATGACCACATAGGAAATATAAAGTACATGTGTTGTTATATAAGTTTTGATCTACCTAGGTCTTAACCATCCAGCAGAAAAGTATAAAAGTATAAAGATGAAATATACATCGTGAGCCCATAATATTATAAGCTGAGCTGTAAATGGATATGGTCGACAATTTCTTTGAATAACTCCCTATGGTTGCAGAATGCTGGACTGTGTTGGATTGTGGTGTCAATTTCAAGCACCTAAGGTAGTTGCATGTCAATGGAGTGCCCACTTTTGACAGGTGTAGACAAAGGAAGGGTTGTAGAAAGAAAAAATCATGATGTATGTGTATAGAGAGTACAGTTGGGATAGATAACGCTGTGCTTCTACATAATTCTATGATAGGCAAGATCTGCACTAATGGTGGTTGGACAGGATATTATGTCAGCTTTTAGTGCTATGGTCATCCACTAGGTAAATAATTATTGAATTTTTGATATAATTTCAGCTATAAAAAAACCTGTGAATATAATATCATGTATGCACCTTGTACAATACCAAAACGTTATGAAAACAGTTTGCTATGTATTAATTCATCGACTCTGTATGGTTAAGGTGTTTTGAAACTGTCTGATTGACATTTGTATTTTAATAAAATAAAAACAAATAAAAAATAAATAAATAAAAAGGCCTTACTGATTTAGAAAAGTAAAGCAAGCAATAATCAGGTGGACTTTATTCAGTATGCAAATATGATGTAAAAAATGTTTATTAATTTATCTTCCTTATTTGTTCTCTGAAGAATAATAACTTCTGTTGTCCATACAGAGTTGACCAAATCAACCCCAAATATGCCCTTGTCTGTTAGCTGGTATTTAGCGAGTTAATAAAACACATATGTATGTGTATACCTGGGCATTACCTTTTATTTACTGCTGTATTCCTGATGCCTAAAACAGAGTTTAAAATGCACTCAAATATTACTTGAGTCCCTACTATATATAAGAGAATACTTTAGGTAGTACTGAAGCAGCATTGAATGAAACAGGACAGAAAATGAAGAAATTAATATGGTACTTAGTATTCCAGATGGTGATGATGAGCTATGGGGAAAATGAATCAGGAGTGGAAGGTACAGAGTGCTGAAGATATTTATGGGAAAGTCCCTATTTCAATTATAGTAGGGAAAGAAGACCTCATTGAGAAAAATCATTCTTAAAGAAAAACAAAACAGAGGAAAGAGTGAGACAAAGAGATACCTAGAATATAATTCAAGGAAGAAGGAACAACACCTGCACAGATGTGTGTGAAACTCAAGGAGGCCAGTACTCAGAGAGTGGGGTAAACCAGGGAGCAAAGGCAAGAACAGAGTTAGCAAGATGGCAAGGCAAGGACTAGATCATGCATGGCCTATGAACAATTGTAAGAATGGGAGTTTTACTAAGAGGGAGACAGAGAGACAACGGAGGGTTTGAACAGATGAATGATATATTTGGAGTTGTATTTTTAAAGCTTCACTCCATCTACTATGGGAAACAATAGATGATATGAAACAAATCAGATGTGATGTTTGCAATAACACAGAAATGACCGGTGGATGGACAAAGATGCTATAGTCACAGGCTATGGGAAGTAATTAGGTTCAAGATGTGCTTTGAAGGTAGAATGGACAGGATTTGCTAATCAGTTGGATGCGATGTGTCATAATGTTTTTTGAAAACATTAAAAATGAGTTTCTGTACCCAGGGCTTGGTCCCCAAGGAGGTAAACTTGCATTAGAGAGGTGGAACTGATTCCTGGTCCCACCTTAATGTGAGACCTCACCATCTTAAAGTTTCCCTTCCACGTGTATGGGCTTGGCTTTTGCAAGCAAAAATTTCCCCTGTGCTAGTTTCTTAAATTTTTCATATCTTGTGAGGTGTACTCTAGTCATACCAAATTGTAAGCTGTTCAAGTCATTAACTGCTGTACTATTTTTTAAATATTGTTAATGCTCTGCTTAAGTTGCATAAATATCGAGTGTTCTTTGTTTTATAAAAATCTATAAGTTTTTTGGTTTGAAATTTTTTTTCAAGGTTTAGTATATCATTTTACATAAAAAAATGCTTGTATTCAGGGGGTTGACATGTTCCTTTTGTCCACATCTTCCCTGGTATCTTAACCTTTAGAAACTACATCTTTCCTCTTAGGGACACACATCATTCCTTCTTCACTCAAAAACCCAGATATGGGGACATGATCCATGTTAGCCAATCAGAATACTAAACTTGCATGACCATAATGATTGCTTCAGGAATAGTCACACAGTCTGGAAGAGCCAATCTGCATTAACCTGGAGCTGTCATGAAGATGAACTTTCTGATTTCTGGAACTTTCTTATGCTATAAGCCTTAAAAGTGGTGCCATTCCTAAAAAAGAAGACACAAATAGACACTTAAAAGCAAATTCTTTATCTTCTATGCATCCCTCTAATTTTGGGTTTCCTGCAATTCTGCTATTTTGCAATATTTATTTAGTTTAATCAGCATCTTCTGGTGAAGTATCTTATGACTCTACACTCTGAATACAAACATGCTGTTTTCTTTTGGGCATGAAAGCTGACTAACATGAAGAGATATTTCTCCTTTTTTCCCTTTTTATTCCACACAGGATGCAAACCTATTTTTGTGTGACCATGATTATCTTTTCACACAGAAACAAAGTTAGTTAATGATGGACAGAAATCACTAATACCAAGCAAAAGCACACTAGGACACCCTATTAAAGGTTCTATCACTTCTTATGAGTGCACCAGCTGGTGACCAAGCCTTCAACACGTGGACCTTTGAGAGACACCCATGATCCAAATTATAGCACATTTTACTGAAATGAAACTTGAAAATAGGGAAGCAACAAAGAATACAGATTAGGGGAGACTTTTTTTTTTTTTTTTTTTTGGAGAAACCAGGAATTGAACTCCTCAGGCCCTTGCACTTTGACAGGGCAGTGCTTATTCTACTGAGCCATCTCCCTGGCCACAGGGGAGACTTTGGAAGTGGATAACAAATAAAATTGGAAAAGAAACACTACCTGATCAAATTAAAATGTAGCATTAGAGAAACTGGTGGTGATGTTATTTCGTAAAATAGATATAAATAAGGAAAAAAATAAATGACAAACAAAAGGGAAATAGAAATGATAGAGATGGGAATGGAAGGAAGAAGTAAAAGTTCCTGGATGGTAGATGCTTGAACTTTCAATAAAGCTTAATTTTCCATGTGAAAGTGACATAAAAAATGTAATCCCCATGAGTCCCATTATGAAGGTTATGATAGCTAATTGTGATGTCAACTTGAGTAGATTAAGAAACACTTATCTGATTAGTGTAGCACAGTTCTGGCTATGTTTGTAGATGACTGACGTGGAGGCTCCAAACTAAGTAGGGAAGACTTTCACCAGTTGTGGGAAGCACCAACAAAAACAAGTTTGCAGCCTGAGTGGAATAAAAAGGGAAAGAAGAAAGTTTTTTTCTTTTTGTTTGTTTGGAGGACCCTTGGTCTTTTCCATCATCTTTGGATGTCTCCAGTCTGTTTTGGATTCCAGTATATATCCTTTAGCTTTCTCACTCTTGGCTCACATTGGACTCTGTAGTTAGTGAACTGCTGGCCTTGGAGTTTCAACTAGTTTCTCCAACTCTTCATTGCCCAACTAGCCATTTTGTATTTTTCACCCCTGACACTTTTAGCAGACATTGTAAGTCTACTTAGTAAATCTTTTATAGAATATATCATACATTAAATACAATATATAAATATATGTATACACAAAAATATTATTTTAGCTATAACATAGTATCTTAGTTACCTTCTCATTGAGACAAAATACCTGACACCTACAAGTTAAAGAAAGAAAGGTTTATTTTAGCACAGTGTTTATAGTAGTTTCAGTTAATAGTCATTTGGCTTCAAGGCAGAACAACATGGCAGAGGGGCTGGGGGGAGGAGAGACAGTCCATGGCAGGGTAGACAGGAAGCAGAAGGGAACAAAGCAAAGACTAGCAATATATACAGTTGTAAGCTATACCCACAGTGATCCACCTTTTCTCACCCAGCTTAATCTCCTAAGGTCACACTCTATTTTCAACACATCAATAGACTAATCCAGTTGCACACTCCCATGATCCAATAGCACACACTCATGATCCAGGCACCTCCTAAAAGCTCCACCTATATGTCTATGTGTATATGAATCTTTGAGGGATGTCTAGATATAAACCACAATAAATATTATATTAAATCTGTTCCTCTAGTGAATATTTACTGATGCAGGTGATATTTATATTTATGTATTTGTAGTCAGAAAACAATGTGATATGAGCAGAAATGGTGGAGAGGGAGATAGTCCTCTTTGAGGAACAGGCAAGCTCTTCTATTCTATACCAAAGTTACATAGGAAGTGTGACATCTGAATTGCTGTCCCAAATGTAGGATAATGTTTCATCTTTTCCCTATTCTTGCCTCTGGATTACAATCTCTTCCCCTTGCCAAGACAAAAGGATCTCCTATTCCATGTGCTCTCCCATTCAGTTTTAATAGAATATGGGCAGAACTATGGTCTCATCACACACACACACACACACACACACACACACACACACACACTCCACAAACAGACCTCTGCTAGGCAGAATTTTGGAGCATGTTTGCTAAAAGCAGTGTCTCTGCTATAATTTCTGGCATCCTAGTGTACTTTGGCCTAAAGAAGCATCACCAGGAAACCCAGCATGTGTAGAGCCTTGGCTGCTTATTCTTTTGCATCGAAGTCCCATTATTCCCCACAGTACTCTTCCCAGACTTGGGTGAATCTCTGAGAAGAGGATCCTAGAAGGTGTGAGTTATTTGTATGTTAGTTGTACTAGGCAGTACTTAAAACTCAGGGATAGATATTTACTGTGGAAAGGCTTAGACATTACCAAATCCTGCTGGAAGATGGAAAGCATGTCAGATGGGCAAAGGGCAATCCAGAGTAACAGATCCTACAAGGTATGGATCCAGGAGAAAGGTATTTGGAAAAGGACAGTCTGGGGACTTTGATGAGATGGCAGAACCTATCAGCAAGTTGGGTGGCTTCTGTTGCCACCACAAAGGAGATCTAGGATGGTGTCTTAGGGGGCTATTCAAGGCACTTTGTGCATTAGGAACCAGCTTGAGACAGCCTACAGGAGGGCTCTGGAAATGCAGTATGCAGATGGCAAGTGTATTGAGTGCAGATGGTTAATCTTAGGGCAGTGGGACCTGGCTGGAATGACAGGAGGCCATGGGGAGGAGGACCCAGGAGGGAGGCTCTGATCCACTGGTAAAAGGCTGTTGTCTGGAGGGGCTGGCTTGGCTCTGGCGCCGCCGCCTGGCGGCGTCCAGCTGTGAGTCCTGTAGACAGGGGAGGCTGCAGACGCCACCCAGCGCTCAGTCCCCTTACCTGCTGGGGGCAGGGAGGGAGAGGGGCGCCGGGCGCCAAGAGGCTGGCGTTAAGCGCGTGAGTCACTTCTTCCCCTGGGTTAGGAGCGGGACTTCGCCTCCGTACGGGGTTTGCATTTCAGCTCCAGCTTGAGACTTCTCCAGCACACTGGTCCTCTCCGGAGCCTGGACCAGCCACCTTTCCGTCTAGGTGAAGGCTAGGTAAGTTTCTTGTATTTGATGCCTTCAGTTTGGGTGGCTGGAGGAGAGGGGCGCGGTGGGTCTTCCAGTATGTGGCACTGTCTGTTTTTGCTTCCTCTCTCTGGTTCTCTCCGTTGGAGACAGAAAGTTAGATTTTAAAAACGCAACAGAGAATAGCGTATCCTTTCTTAAACACCAGATAAACCAAACTCTTGAGCCGCGATCTTAAATTCCCCGGTACCTTTAAATGTCCGGATGCATCCTTTATGGGACTAGGAATATTTGATTTGTTTTGTATTTCCTTCCTCCCCCACTTTCTTCCTGGGAGATTATTAGAGATGAGGGTGGGAAGATCGGGGACTGAAGTGGGATCCTTTGCTAGGGCTGTTCTTCATTCTGCGCGAGGTGGCAGATGTTTTACTGTAGCTACAGTTGGGATACTGAAACAACAGCCCTCTCCAGCGCAGGGCATGCCAGAGCTTTAAGGTAAGTGCAGTTGTTGCATACCTATCTCATCACCACTGGCAGAATCCAAATGGTTCTGAGGTATAGTCCATGTGAATGCCACAATAATGCTGAAAAAATTCACTGAAGGACCTCTATTTAGTATTTTATTTTGAATGTATTACAGGAAAATTTTAGGAGAGTACTACTGGTCTTTTTTTTTTTTTTTTTCAGAGATGATTCAAAACCTATTATTTCATTTGCAAGAAAATCAGAACCAATTCTGTTTCTTTCAAGATTTAATAATACAAAGCTGCATGTTAGTTTTTCTTGTGTGTGTGTGTCTGTGTGTCTGTGTGTTTGTGTGTCTGTGTGTGTAGGGGTGCCAATACTAATTGTTTTTATAAAAATCAATTTAGGGAGGGTATTTTCCCTTTCTCTACCATTAAGTGGCAAAGTGTTTTCTGTGATGAAGAAAAAGGTATTAATTCTTGTCATTTTTACTTAAAAGTAACAGGACAGAACCTCCTGGTATGCACGAATTTGTGTCATTTGTTGGTAACTGATTGCTTTATCATCAATATTATTTGCTTTGATACAGTTGTAACAAATGGTCTTAATTCATAACACAGAAATATTCTGCCCTAGAAAACATCTCTGCTGGTATAGAGGGAAAGTAACTATCCCCCTTCCCCTAGACCATTTTTATTCAGCTTTATGGGAGAAAGATGGGTGAAGGACTCTTTCCTGGAGGTTTAGTAGTCTCTGATCATAAATTATTTCTTTCTAGAATTATTGTTTGGTTTATAGTATATAGTCATAAAAAGAACACCTCTCCCAAGAAATTCATGAAACTAGCTGTTTAGTTATGTCACACCAATAATTGTTTAGAGTTAAATGGAGTATTAATTTTCCACTCCAGTACCCTTCTTAGGGAGCCCTCCAAAATGAGTTACTTTACCCACCTCTCTGCTAGCATATCTGCTCTTCTCTGTATGTCTCTATCATACTTAACTGCCTTGTGACACTGGCCTTATACACCAGTTTCACTAAAGTTAGTAAAACTTCTTGGAAGGCAGGTAGAATCTTACTCATATCTGTGTTATTGAAGCCTGGTAAACTAGGAGCCTACTGAGAATATAAATTAATGAATTCAGCGGTCCAGATTGGGTTTAACATCTCTGGAAATACGATCTGAGCAAGCTTTTTCCTTACTCCTAGGAACAATCCTTTTAATTCAATGGTGCTCAGAGTGTGTATCTTTAGACTACACTGTGTTTATGTGTTCATTAAAAACATGTTTATCTTTCCTGAAGTATGTATTTTGTCAAAAATAACAGAAGAATCAAGTACATGTGATTTTAAAATAGAGGAATCTGGCATCACGTGATCTCAATGGCCAACCAATGTCAGGGTTCTGGGTCAAGATTTTACTTTCCTGGCTTTAAGATGGCTCTAATAGTTACAGATATTCTGTATTATGTCATTACTCTCATGTTTAAAGACAAAAGAAGTAAGGGAGTGGTATAGTACTTTTTCTTGTGCAACCCTGTCTTATCAGAGAAGAAATATCTTTCCTCAAAATTCCCTAATATCATCGTCCCTGTATCTCATCAATTGGAGCTGGGACACCTAGCTGTTCTTACTGCCAGAGGATACCAGTAAAGTTTCAGGAATTTTAGCTCTTTTCAGCTAAAATTCATAGACAGGTGGGTTAGGTATGGCTTTCAGGAAATAATCAGAAAGTCTGATGGACTGTAAGGAAAATAGGTCCATTTAAAAACTGTGATCATGTCAAAGATTGAGACAAGTGAAGTATTAAATATTATTCAAGGTAGTAAAAGCACATTCAGATAGATTTCTATCTTTAAGTATAAGGCATTTTAATGGCACATAATTATACTTTGGAAGAGTGAGTGCTATAGTTTGGGTGTAGTTACAGTATGCTCTCTAAGGCTTCATGTGTTGAAATTTAATCCCCATCCTGAGTTATTCAGAGGGGGGAAACTTGGTCCACCAATGATGCTTAAAAGTGGTACCATTTCAGGGTGAATTGGACTAGTAAAATCATGAGGGTGGAACCCCCATGATTGAATCATGGCTTTATAAGAAGAGGGAGTGAGAGCTGTCAGAGTATACAATCCATGAACTCCTTGCCTTTTATTATATAATATAATAAATAATATAATATAATATAATATAATATAATAATATATAATAACTGAAGACTCTGCCAGCAAAAAGACCATCATTAGACACTGGTCCTTAAACCTCCAGAATTAACATATAAATAAGCATCTTTTATTTGTAACATTACCCAGCCTCAGTCATTTCATTATAGAAATATACAATACAAAATTGTAAACTATGGCTAGGATATAGATATAGATAGATAGAGTAATATATGAGAAAAGAGTATGTATAATTGCCAACTTTGATTCTTGATTCTTTCTTTTGCAGTAAGAATCCTCAAATATTTATTGAAAGTGCTAGCTTAGGGTCAGAATGGTGTAAGGTCAAATATATATATATATATATGTAGTTTCTATTAAGTATAAGCAGACTGTTTGCTGTAAAGAGTAAACATTTAATAAATACTTGTCATTTGTGTGACCTGTTGAATTTGAGTTTCCAAGCCTCACAGGGAAATGGAAAATATAGAAAGGGTTCAGCAAAAATAAAACTCAGTAGTTTGACATCTACGCTCTGGTGAATTGGTTCACAGGATTTGTGTAAGAGACTTTAATTTGGATCCTGGGATCTTTGAGGCAGTTTAAAAAGTGAAACAGAAAGCATATCGGAAGAGGAAATGGGTATTGACAACTTACCTCATCTGATTTTCTGTACCTGTGCTGTGAAGGATGAACTACAAAAGGAAAAAGTGTTCATCATGATAACTAGCACAAAAATAAAAAGAAAAACCTCTCATAAAAATTTTAAACGCATTTGCATTAAAAATTTCTTTAAAATTAATATATGAGAAGAGATTATGTATAATTGTCAGCTTTGATTCTTGAATCTATTTTTCCCAGTAATAATCCTCAAATTTTTACTGAAACAGCCAGGTGTGGGGTCAGAATGGTGAGAGGTCAGATAAACACATACAGAGAGATTGAATTTTAACAATAGCAGGTCTTAGGGTTTTTTTTTTTAACCAGTCAAAAGATTAGTGTACATTATCAGTGACATACAAACTCTGCTCTACATTAAACCTTACCTACAGAGCTTTCTAAACTACCATTTTATCAGGTGATCCTTAAATCACTTAAACTGGATACCTTGGGAAAAGGATCCAAGTATCAATATCTTTAATACTCTCTAGATAATTCCAATGAAAATAGTTTTAAAATGTTATTAATTTGCTAGAACTGTTACATAAAGTACCATAAGTAAGAATGATTTCAAGAATAAACCTGTATTCCGGTACTTCTGGAGGTTAGAAGTCCCAAGGTATCTTTAAGGTCAGTTCCTTCTGAGGTTTATCTTTGGCTCCTATGTGGCCAGCTTCTCAATGTGGCTTCCTGTGGCTTTTTGTCTATGAATATCTGTGTCTTAACTTGCTTTTCTTTTGAAAACACTAAGTTGGTATTCATGTAGTTGCTTTTTTTATGATAATATTGGGGTTTTTTGTACTGTGTATCAAACTCAGGACCTTGCGCTTGACAGGTAGGTGCTTCTACTTTGGATCTAGTCCTAGGACCCATAAAAATAGTATCTCAAAATGCAATTGTATTCTGAGACTCTGGGTGTTAGAACTTCAACACACAAACAGTAGAGAGTTCAGCTCTTAACAGGAGCTATTGACAAGTATGATGCTTCTCAAACTTTAGTGTGCATAGAGTACAAGTCACTTGCCAACTTTGATGCAATTTCTATTCTCTTTTAGCAAGTCAAGGTGGGTACATTAAAAAAAAAAGGGCTGGGGAGGTGGCTCAGGGGCTGGGAGATGGCTCAGTGGAATAAGCGCTTCCCTGGCAAGTGCAAGGGTCTGAGTTCAATCCCCAGTTCT
>PVKA01052020.1:0-11908 GCA_004027165.1 Ctenomys sociabilis | reverse complement strand
TCTGCTCTTCATTGTTTTCTGCTGTTATTTGCCTTGTAGCCATCAGAGTATGGACTGAACCCTCCAGTAGCTGTGAGCTAAATAAACCTTTCCTTCCTTCATTTTGAGTGTTGGGTATTTGTCCCAGCAATGAGTAAAAAGTAACTGAGACACCCTGGCACCTAAATACTCAGGAAGTGACATTTTAGTCATCAAGAGTTTTTATTAAAAGGACCTTTGAGGGGGCCAGCCTGATAGCTCAGCAGACTAAAGTGCCTGTGTAGGCAGAGTGCAGGGTCTGGCCCCGGTGTGCTTTGTGGCAAAGAAAAAAAGGGCTGAGAGGAATGATCGTAAGCCTTGGGCCCTGGCTCAAGAATTTCTGTGGGGGCCTGGGAGATGGCTCAGTGGAATAAGCGTAAGGGCCTGAGTTCAATCCCTGGTTCCACCAAAAAAAAAAAAAAAGTCTGTGGTCTTTGGGGTGTGGTTATAGCTGAACAAGCCTCATACACATACTTTTTTTTTTTTTAGATAAGGTCTTGTCTGGGCTGGCTTTGAACTCATTACAATCCTTCTGCCTCAGGCTCCTGAGTGCTGGGGTGACAGGTATGTGCTCCCAAACCCAACTTCAGCGAGGCTCTTTCCAAGGACCCCTGACTGTAGGTGTCCCTTCCACTCACTGGGCTGAAGCCACCACAACCAGAAGACCCCTGGAGACATTAGTCCTGCCACTAAAAGTGCCACCCTGCTTTTGGTGCAGAGCCAGCTGTGCCTGCATACAAACGGAGTCCTGGGTGCAGCCCTCACTGGTGCTTCTTGGGAGCGGGGGGTGCAGGTGGCAGCTGCAGGAAGAAGGCGGGCCACAGCAGGCAGCGGGCGGCCAGCAGGTGGGGGCCGATGGCATAGAGCAGGTTGGAGAGGAAGACGTAGGTCCAGGCATCATCTGGCACGCGGTAGGTGAAGGGTGTGCGCAGATGCGAGGACGCACCCATGTGCGAGAACTGCGCCTGCGCAGGCAGGGAGGACGGTGGTCAGGGTTGTGGGCTTGGGTGACTCACCTGCTCCCTTCCTTGGGGACCTAATGTCCTTGCTCTGACTTGGTCCAGGTCTTCCTCCTAGCATCTCTGGAACAGGAATCCTGTCCATTTTCTCCCATAAAACTCTTCCCTGGCCTTGGCTCGACCCAGGCTTATCTGTGCGTCAGGAACCCAGCTCTGACTGGGTCCTCGCCTGCCCCACACCTCCCACACCTCCCAGCCCCAACGCAAGCCCCAAGTTCAAGGGCCTCAGCATCAAGCTGCCCACCCTTCCTGACTTTGCCTTGACCTACATTACGGTCCTGCCAGTCCCGTCCTCCTCTGTGCCTTTCCTGTGCTGTCCCCACTCTTGGAATGCCCTTTCCAGCCTAGAGAACTCCTTTGAGTAGGCCCCTGAAATTCGCAGGGGATATCTTCCTAGAGTACCCACAAATTGTGAAAAATCGCAAATTTCATATATAGTCAAAAAATGCCTACAGATGCTGATTTTTGTGGCTTAAACCCTAAGTGTGTAAGTTAATAAAATAAAGCCTTAGGGCCGGTAAGATAGCTCAGTGGACTAAGTGCCTGCTTATGCAAGCACAACGGCTGGAGTCCGATCCCCCACACTACGTGCTGCTCCCACCCCGCCCCTGGCACGCTGAGCTGGCCACCGGGACCAAGTACAGTGGTGCACGCTGTAATCCCAGCACCGGGGAGGCTGGAAACAGGGGGGGTCACTACAGGTCTAGGCTTCGTAGTGAGATCCTGAGCCAAACACATACACCTAAAAAAAGAAAAGTACTAAAGCCTTGGAAGGTGTGGGGCATTTTCGCAGCATTTTGGGGATCTCAAGGATTTAGGAAAAATAAAAGTGGAGAACACTGGAGAGAGCTACGTGAGGTACAGCAGCCTGTCATGACTGGGGCTGCAGGTGCATCTGCCTGGGGTGGGCTGCAGGGCAGGAGCCAGTCAGCAGCAAGGCGAGCTGAATAACGCGCTCAGATTGGCTACTTCCAAACTTCCCGCCAAAAATATTGCATAAGATATTTGTGGTTTCTGCAAAATTGAACAGGTTTCTGGGAATAATTATTAGGTAACAAGGAAAAAGATCTGCGAATGACTGAGGCCAAGAACTCTGAACTGGAATTTCATAGGGGGGCACTGTACATCCAGCCCAGTGCCTGTGTCCCTACTGCACCTCTCCCCCATAATCCTCTCTGCCCCTGCACCTCTTTCCCTATAGCTGACCCCAGGGAGCTGGGGGTGACTATATCTGGCTCTGTTTCCCCCAATACTGGGGAATTCTCAGGGCACTGGGCCTGTGGCTTCCCAGGATGGACAAAATACCTGCCCACACACTGCCTGTCCCCTCACCTGGCCAATGGCTCCAGCAAACACCAGGGTCCAGTCAGGCAGCCAAGAGCATCCCGGGAACAAGAGGGCATAGGTAGCCAGGCCATAGAAAGGCAGGACATAGAACAGGTGCACCAGCATCTGATGGTTTGGACCACAGCCTTTGAGAGGAGCCGGAGCTCTGCCCATGCCACCCATGCCAAGCACCTCGATTCCCCTTCGAGGCCTCTGCCCACCCCCATGCGGCCCTGGCCTGGCTAATCCAAAATCCCCAATCCCACGACCATGATCACAAAGAACAGGCACCAGACGTGGTAGCACAGGCCTGTAATCCCAGCACTCTGGAGGCCGAGGTGGGAGGACTGCTGCAAGTTCAAGGCCAGCCTGTGGGACAAGGCCAGCCCGAACTACATGGTGAGAACCTGTCTCAAAAAGACCAAAAAAACAACAAGCAAGTGGGCTGGGCCAATCACAGCCAGCCTCAGATATGTGCTTACGTTCTTGGGTAACAATAAGGGCTCGTTTCCTCTGAGGTAGTGGCATGAGGTATATGGAAAGCTGCAGCCACCTCCGCCACCCCTGAGGAGAGCCAGGCAAAAATAATAAGGTCCAGCGATAGTATTATCCTTGAACACCTGGACCCAGCCATGCCTGAAGACCATATTTGTTACCTTTTTCTTGGCAAGACAATGCATTCTGCATGCACTTTTGCCAATTTGGCTTGTTCTCTGAGCATCTGCTTCAAAAAGGCCCAGGCAGGTCCATGATGGTCTTCCCCACCTGCTCTCACCTGCACTTTTGGATAGGCCACAGGGTCCCGCAAGTATGGCTCATACTGGTAGATGTACACAAAGCAGGTGTCTGTGGGGCAGTCAAGCACTACCTGGGACAGACAGATGAACCAAATTCCTACCTCAAACACCCCTCTTCCAGGGAGTTGTCTCACCCCACTTCCCAACAGACTTGATGATGAACTTCCCTGGGTCTTTTTCTACCAATAAGGGCCCAGAAGGAGGCTCTAATCCGGGCCAGGGGTGGCTGTTGGGCACACTCACCAGTCCCCGGAAGAGGGTGAAGAACGCAGCCAGGATGAGGAAGGTAAGGAGAGCCAGATCAAGAGGACGCTGCAGGATACCCTTTCTCTGCTCCTCCTGCACCTGCTCCCCAGGAGAGTCAGACACTGCATGAGTGAGCTGGTAGCCAGCAGGTAAGTCACTAAAGGCTCCCCTCCCTGAAGACACAGGGTGTTTGCTCCAAAGCAGCTCACGTGGAAGCCAGCAAGGCAGCCGGAGCCCTGGCTGGCCTGGGGGATGAGGCACTCACCATGTGGGGGGGGTAGTAGGACGGTGCCCGGGGCTGGCTGAAGATCCGAAGGCTGGCCCAGCATGGGACCAGCATATAGGGGATGGCCAAGAAGAAGGTGGGCCTGATCTCGGAGCTGTATTTGCCTGCCACAGTGGAGGAGAGACGTCTTGACACACACATGCCATCCTGGGTCCTGCTGTGTCACTTTCCGTGGACACCCAGGGCCCACAAATGATGCCCACGCTCTTCATTTTGCCTTCTGAGAGCAGATTCTACCCTTCATGGTTTTTCCCTTCCCAGGAGTACACTTGGGTGTTTTCCTTGATGAGTTGTTCCGTGCTGTCTCAACATCTGGACTGTCACCTCTGCCGTACCTCTCAAGACCCCTTCCCCCTACACAGCTTTCCCTCTGCCTACTCTAAAACAGTCTTCCAGTGTCTGTGTTCTGGGAAAAACCCAAGGGAAGACGTGGAAGCCCCCACCCCCAAGGGGAAACAGGAGGCCCATGGCTGGGGCTGGCTGTTGACAAACAGAAGGGACAGAAGGCGCTGGGGAGGAGAGGGAGGATTTGGCATGGGGCTTCTGGTGCAGGGACAGGGCTCCCTGCAGCTGCATCCTTACCAAGGATGTTTCCCGGGAGAAACACCAGGGTGCTCATGGCGAAGGAGCCCAGCCAGTAGAGCCCGAGGTTCCGGTACTGCTTCCTGGGACAGGAATGCAGGGGTGAGTACGTGTACCTGTCCTCTAGTGTCAGAGCCTCAGCGAGGCAAATACCACCCTAGCCACCTAGCTTCAGGCCCCTCTCAGTTTTGTCCAGGGAGGAAAGGACAATAGGGGTGACAGTGGCTTCTCAGGGCCAGCATGAGAACTAGCCGCGTGACCACCACCCTCCCCTTGGGGACATGCACTAGACCTTCTCCGGCCACCCTGGGCTGAAGTCCTGAGGAGCTTCCTGCTCCACCCACGGTGAGGACCCATGTGGGGCCCAGGAGCCACTCTGCCCTTACCTCCGGAGGATGGCACCGGCCATGGCCAGGTAGAGCAGGTAGTGAACAGTGCCATCCCAGTAGCAGATGAAGATGCCATGTGCTGTGCGCAGGTACGGCTCGCCCTAGGGGTAGGGGCGAGGCTCAGACACACAAGGCGACAGGTACACCCCGTCCCGCTTGCCACTTACCTCCCTCGTGTAGAACTCCATGAAGCCTTCCACGTAGCCATCCTCCTGCAGGGCGATAATGAGGTCCACTACAGAGGTGAAGGCGAAGACCGTGAACACTGCGGGGAGAGTGGGCGAGGAACAGACATGAGTCGCTGTGGGTGGGGCCAAGGACCCCGAGTCAAGGTGTGGGCTTGCTCAGCTAGGGGTAGGTGTGAAGGGGCGGGGCTTGAAGGAGAAGGCCAGATAAAAGATTCCAGGAGCAGTCCCTGTTCCCACTGCACAGATTACAGGACTACACTGCTGCCTCAGTGTGCCTGTGCAGTGGAGGAGACAGGCCCTGCTCCGAGGAGCTCCGCGTCTAAAAGGAGGAGCTGCTGGAGGCTCCCAACCCTCCCAATGGAGGAGTACCGGTATGCCCTGTGTAATTCGGACCCTCCGAGGTGCCAGGTCTGATGGAAATCGGCCACAGGAATTAGGGGGGAGGCCCTTTCCTGGACAGCCCACTTCAATAACACCTTCCAGGGGCTCACCAGCATAGAGCGGGTCATAGGAGATCTCGCCGCGCGACAAGCTCTGGACAGACACAAGCAGCAGGCCCAGGATCAAGCCGCTCAGCAGTGCCACCCACAAGGGCCTGAGGAGAGGAATCGCGGCAGGGAGGTCAGGTTTGTGTTGAGGCCTGCGCCTCGCTCCCTGCTGGTGACATACACAGGCTCCATCTGCCAGATCTGCAGTGTGTCCTTCCCCTCAGAAGTCTCTGCCTCCGCTTCGGGCTGCTTCTCCCCTCCAGACACTGCTTCCAGAGAGGTCTCCTTTCTTCATTTCATCTCTGTGCCCCCTCCTTTTGTTTCTTTTTGAGACTGGCTCTCCCTTTGTCGCCCAGGCTGTCCTCAAACTTGCAGCAATCCTCCTGCTTCAGCCTCCTCAGTGCGGGGATTACAACCAGGTGCCAGCATACTTGTCTTTCTCTTTTTCACTTTGTGCTGCTGAGGGATAAACTGAGGTCCCTGCCTACAATAGGCAAGTTTTCTACCGTTGAGCTACATTCCTGGACACAGGAGTCTTTCTTTCTTCTCTCTCTCTCTCTTTCTTTTTCTTTCTTTCAGACAGGGTCTTGCTGTGCAGTTCAGGCTGGCCTTGAGCTCACTTTGTAGCCCAGGCTGGTCTTGAACTTGCAAGGATCCTCCTGCCTCAGCCTCTTAAGTGCTGGGATTACAGGCCTGCACCACCATGCCTGGCTCCCCAGAAATTTCCATCTGGTAAACTCCTACTCATGTTTCATAGCCTATCAAGTTTGTTTCTTCTCTAGGAAGCCTTCCCTGACTCCCCAGAAAGAACTCTTGTCCCCTGGGGCTACGCACAGAGTGATCCAACTCTCCTGCTGTATATTTATTCCCCATTTGCTATTGGTTCAAACACCAAGAGCCTGGGCCAGGGAGATAACTCAGCAGAATAAGCGCTTCCTGGCAAGTGCAAGGGCCTGAGTTCAATCCCTGGTTCTGACAGAAAAAAAAAAAAAAAAAAAAAAAAAAAAAAAAAAAAAAAAAAAAAAAAAAAAAAAAAAACAAAAAAACCTCAAACACCAAGAACCCATGAGGCCCAGCACAGCCCTGTGCCTGAGGGTTTCAGGGCTCGGCACTGTAGATATCTGTGTGAGGCTCCAATGGACTACACCCCATCTCTGCTTAGGTTGGCCCCAGTGCCCTGATAAGGCAGATGAGAAATGAGCCAGTGACACAGCTGGGTCTCACATCTGCCCGCACGGGTGGCAGACCAAGGTCGAGAGGGTGAGGACCTGTCCAGGGCCACACAGCAAAGCCCTGTCTGTCAAGCTCCCCTCCTCCTCCTCCTCCTCCTCATCTTTTTCTTTTTTTTCTTCTGGGGATTGAACTCAAGAACTTGTGCTTGCCAGGCAGGCAATTTTGGCACCGAGCTATTTCCCCAGCCCCCTTTTCTTTAAAAATCTTTTTATTTATTTATTTATTTGATACAAGGTCTTGCTACACAGCTTAGACTTGTACTTGTAGCAATCCTCCTGTCTCAGCCTACCCAGTGCTGGGATTACGACTATACAGTGAAACTAAATCTAGGGCTACGTTAGCCAGCCCTGAATGGAAAGCAAGCCTTGAGCTTGACACAGAGGTGAGCCCAGTTGGGGTGTGGCACTAAAGTGCTGGGGCACCTGGGCCTTATCTGGGACAATACTTTGACCTTATGCGACTTTGGAACCTACAAAAGCTTGGGAGCACCCCCGGGAGAACCCCAGAAAATTTCTACAGTCCTGCCTTTTTTGTAGAGTTCTGCAACTCCACACTTACCCACTCCCAAGCCCCAAACATCCCTAGTGTCCCCACACCAGCCCGCTGGATGGGACTTCCGGCTGCAGGGGGCCTTCTTCGGGCCCAGCCCCCTCCTCTCGGGCTCCAAAGTGGAGCGAGTGCCTATCTGAAGACGCACGCGTGCATTCTCCTCCGTCTGGTGCTCCCTCCCGCCCGCCCGCCTGGCCTCCCCGCACGCACTGTGAGAGCGCCGAGACGTGGTTGAGCGCGTAGGACAGCGGGAACGCGCTGAGCGACAGCGCCGCGGTCTTGCCCGCCAGCCGCGGGAGCTCCATGGCACGCTGCGCTCCCTCCTCGGACAGTGCGTCCCGCTGGGGCTGCCAGGGACCCGCCCGGCGCAAAGGTCGCCCCCGGGGCCAGCGCGTTCCCAATGTGCCGGATAAGGCCCCACCTCCGCTTCCCTTTCACTGCCTCAGTTTCCCACTTGGCCGAAGGCAGGAACAGGACGCTTGCGCTAGGGGCTGGGGTTGCGTCCTGGAGGCACCAGAACTCGTCCCCTAGGATTCCTTCTACCTGTGCCTTCTTCGTATCGCAACCTCGCCCTCCAACTTTTTTGGGATGCTGGGTTTGGAACCCAGACTCCATGCATGCTAGCAAACGATCTGCCCACGAGCTCCACCCCATCCCTAAGGGGGCCGTCTACCCGGTACCCTCAGCGCCACAGCTAGCGTGGGATCAAGTGCGCTGACGCAGTGCAGGAATTCCCAGAGAGGAGCCATAGCGGCCAGGCGGTGCAGCGCAGAAGAGTGGGGGCCTGCATGTGAGGGAGAGTGGGGCTGGCAGGTCTTAAGCAATGGGTGAGATTAGCGGGGAACAGAAAGGGGCTCGGGCTTAGAGCAGAGCAGCAGAGGTGCCGACCAGGTGGAAAGGTGGTCGGGGTAGCTGCCTGGCTGCCTAAGATGGGTGCAGCAAGTGGGGTCAGCTATGTCTGTGGACTCGTAGCCACCGCGCACCTGCTTCCCTGCCTAGAGACATTTCAAACTCTTTTTCCTTGATGGCCACGGCCCTGAGTCTGAGCTGTGCCCTGAAAGGGTCTGACCTCTGACTCAGCCTCGTTCCTGGAAGCCAGTAACCTGGGGGTGAAGTTCAGGTTCCCAGAGGCCGAGTCCCACCCCCTGCTTCCGGTCTGCACATCAGGAGTAGGGCGCCACAGGAGCGGGCCGCATGTTCTTCCACCCTGCGGGTCCCTCCTCCCTGACAGGGTGTGGTGGCTGTGCCAGACGCCAGCTGGCACCCAGTCCGGCATTTGGAGGGCTCATCTTACCTGGCCCAGGTTAAAGTATGTGCCCTACTAAGTTGAGCCTGTTACTGGGGCTCAATGGAGAGGTGACTACGGCAGAAGTTGCCTGGAACCAAGACCAGGGCTCCCCATGACCTGGACTGTGGGTGCCCTGGCCCACTGCTCTCTGCACACAGGCAACACTGTCATCGCTTTGCCCTGCCAGCCCAGCACCCAAAGGAGAAACAGGATAGCTCCCCCGCAGCCTCTGGTTAGCACCATCGACCTCCCATTCCCTAGGCCCACTGTAACGTGTCCCATGCTTTCTTCATCCTGGCTGGATCCTCTTGGCTATTTCCATAGGTGGGGAAGCCCAGACTCAGAAGGGCAGCCAGGGGACAGAGCTCCTCCACCTGGTTCACAATCTGTGCCCAGGTTGGCTGAATGATTGTGAGACCTTAGTGGAGTCTCTGTGAATCGGGAGACCCTAAGGCCCCAGAGATCAGAGAGCTGGTGAGAATTTACATTCCCAGATCACCCCTTATGGGATAGAGTAGGTACAGCAGATCCTTAGGGATGGGGACCCTCCAGGTCTGGTGACAATAGCCTGATGTATCCCTCTGCCCTCACAGCTGACTGGGAGGCAAGGGGCACAAGTGTGCCAGCAGCCCTAGACCACTAGGCTGAAGGTCTCTGAAAAGCACCGCTCATGCCCAGGGTGGCCAGGTGCTGGCACTTACCCCTCTACCCTCTGGGTTTACAGTTGGGGAACTGCTGTCCCTGTACCTGGGGCAGGTGCTGCCCACCTTGGCCTGCTTAACTGCTCCCCGCAGGAAGCAAGGGCCAGGCAGTGCCCCATGTTCCTGGGGTGCCAGGGTCTGTCAGCCATCATGTGACCCCCAACCCCACCTGCTGTGAAGGTGCTGGTAGCAGTGACAGGGACCAGGCTGTGCAGGTGAGCACTGTGACTTTAATGCGCAGCAGTGCTGCAAGGGCAACAGGCGCGCAGCGCAGATGCTCCAGGCAGGCGGCTGGGACACGGTGGCTCCCCTCAGTAGTACGGCCGCCTCGGGTTGTTCTGTGGGAACCAAGAGGTAGGGTTAAGGCCACAGTGCCAGGGGTGAAGGCCCTCTGCCCTGGCCCTTCAGGGAGGTCGCGCACCAGGGGGTTGGGCCGGAAGCGGTATGCCAGCATCATCCTTTTGCGGAAGGCCTCGTACTCATCATCCTCCTTGGAGAGCTCAGCTGGCCGGTCAATGCCGAAGCCGGCTCCGTCCACTGCTGTGGTGCCCCTGTGGGCAGGTGGGCAGGCACAGTGTGAGCAACACAGCCACCTGGGAGGGCCCCCCTCCCCCGGGCTGGGGACTTCAGAGGGTCAGGGGAGGAGGGGCTGGGTGGCCATCCACAGCAGCCGCACTCACTTGTTCACCGGGTTCTTGATGCCCTGGCCCTCAGAGCCCAGCCCCTCGCCTTCCTTCCAGCCCATCTTCATGAGCATCTGGTAGCCGATGTTTTCCACAGTCAGCTTGAACTCCTTGTACTCAGAGTAGTCTGGCTCGCGGCCTTCCTGGGGGCGGGGAAGACAGTGTCGGCCCAGCCTCATCCACCCCAGCAGCCCGGCTCCTCCCAGTCATCAAGGTCCTCACACCTGGCAGCCAGGCTGACAGGGGCAAAGGGGGCAAAGGGGGCATGGCTGTCCACTGAAAGACCAGCATTCCATCATTAGGAAATGTGGGGGAAAAAAAGGAATAAAAATAAATGAAAGTGCATGGGCTGACAGCAGTTTTTCCTTGTATTTTTGAGACAGGATCTTGCTCCTACCGCCTAGGCTGGTCTTGGGTTCAGGCTCCAGTGATTCTCTTGCCCCAGCTTTCCACACAGTGGGAACAGCTGAATGTGGGAGTGCACACACTATAGTCTTGAGCACTCTGGCAGACTGAGGCAGGGGATCACAAGTTCAAGCCTGCCCTGTATAACTTAGCATCTTAGGGAGGAGTCCTGTTTCAAGTCATTTAAGGTGGGCTGAGGACACAGGTCTATGTAAGGTCCTGGCCTCTATTCTGGTACCACACACAAAACCACTGAGGCCACCACCTACTTGGCTGAGACTATTAGGGACAGGCATTTCTTGGGAGAGCCCATGTGGGACGTGCCCCCAGCCATGCAAGACATGTATGCTGCGATGGGCTCACCTTAAGGGCCTTAAAGGTCTCCATGAACTTCTCCAGCTCGTCTGGGGGCAGGAAGTCCCCGATGAAGTGTTTGCCCCGCCCCATCTTTGTCAGCTGCTCGGCCCACTCTGCAGGGGGAACCAGTGTTAGCAGAGGGAGGGTAGGGGGTTGAGACCTTCAGGGTCCCCTGTGCCATGGACTGCCTGCAGTGGCCCCGTACTCCCATTCACACTGGGAACCAAGGCACACAGATCTCGTCTCCTGCCCAAGGCAGCTGTCAGAAGCCCTGCGCACCCCGCGTCTTGTCCATCTCCATGCGCCGCAGCTGGTGTTCCCAGGTGCCCAGCTCGCTGTCCACCTCCTCGTCGCTGTCGTAGCCATGCTGGTGCTGCTGCAGTGCCTTCTCCCACAGTAGCTGCATGTCTTGCATGGCGCGTTTATGCTGCATGATCATGTCATACATCTGCTGCATCTGCAGGTGCCACGAGTGACTGTGCTCAGCATGTGCCCCACAGTGCATCCCGCCCAGGGCTCCTTAGCTGCAGGGTACAGCCCAGAGGACAAGCAGCTTGGCTCCCTGTACCCGGGACACAGGTGAGACATCCCATGGCCACCTCCTGAGTCCACAGTCCCTGGGGTCCTACCTCCTGCTGCTCCTTCAGCTGCTTCTTCTGAGCATCCGACAGCTCTGTGACACCCACTAGACCCACAGGTTTCCCCTTCTCATAGCCAAGCCCCTTGAGGTCCTGCACTGGAGACGGGAGATAAAGGCAGTCGATGGCATGCAAGCTGGGGTGGAGCTCATGACACACAAGGCAACTGGTACTGGTTCTGCAGGGAGACGGGCCTCAAGGGCCTGGTGATCAGCACCCTGGCTTCTGGGCGGGCCTTGGAGGCTACACCGGTGTTGCAAGGCGCACCTGCCTCCCATGGGCTGGTAACCGCCATGTCACCTCAGCTGCAGATGCCAAGACTACAACTAGAGGCTTGGGCCTCAGTGTCACACAGCTCATGGGCAGGGACTCTTCAAGGCTTAGAAGGCAGCCTTGTCACTGCCAGGTCCTGGCATGATGCAAGGGGACTACACTGGACTCCTGGAGGAGGGAGGCAGCCATGTGGAGTGGCTGACACTGAAGTTGGCTGCAGTCTGCAGACTGGGCTCCAGCCAGCAAGGCTGAGTGCTGTAAAGATGCCACAGTGGCCCAGAACAATGGTAGAAACACCCAGCCTTGAGGTGGCTTCCTGGGAGGAAATGAGGCAGAGGGTGAGAGTGGAGTTACCTGGTCAACGGGATGTGGCTGTGCCCTAAACAATCATGGAGGCTGCCAGCTCAGAGCCCCCTGGATCGATCTCTCTCCCCGTCTCCAG
>PVKA01052019.1:0-11922 GCA_004027165.1 Ctenomys sociabilis | reverse complement strand
TTATTAATTATGATATGCATTATATATGATTATGTATAGTTTGATGATGATGATTATTTTGGTGATTACCTAAGATACTATAATGATAAGTTAGTTTTGTTTCCTCCCAGATAGCTTAAGGGCTTTTGACTTCTTCCAACTTTTGTGCTATCACTGTCATGTATTTTAATTTTATACACATTTGCAGCCTGCAGAGATTATAATTACGGTTTCAAGTGATCAGTGTAAATTTGGATTTGCGCATATGTTTTCTATTGAAGGAAGCCTTCATTTTATTATCTGCTTTCTACATTGTTGTTTTCTCCATTGCTGATAGTTTGAGTGCTAAAAACATATTCTCTCAAGTTCCTTTTGTCTGAAGATACATTTTCTTTTTAATGGTACTAGGGATTGAATTCAGGACCTTGCACTTGCCAGACTGGCACTTATACCGCTGAGCTGTATCCCTAGCCCTTGCCTTCACTCTTAAAGGGCATTTCTTCAGGATCCAGATTACCAGTTGGAAGTTAATATAATCTCACTTAATGGCTCCGTCCCACAGCCTTCCCTTGTTTCTACTGAGAGTCGTCTTGTAACAAATAAGTTATATTTTCCAGCTTCTTAAGCAAAGTTCATTGCTTTCTAGCCTTTCTTTTTTTCTAATACAAACATTCCAAATCATCCATTGACCACTATGTGTTGCTTAGTTACATCCTATCTATTGTGATATTTTTATGCTTTCACTGAATTCAAACTGTTTTTAATTTCCTTTGTGTCCGCATTGTTATATGGATTATTTAAAAATGTTTCTTTAGATTTCCAGATATTTGGGGTATGTCCCCAGATACCTTTCAGTTATAGATTTCTCCGTTCTTTCCCATCTTCTGTCCTTCCTTTCTCCTTTTCTTCTCCCTGTTGCCTTCTCCTCATACTTACTCGCTGATTCCTGGCTGCTACTGTCTCCCTTCCTGGCTCACCCATTTCTATTCTCTTCCATAAGCACTGCTATTTCTACTTTTCTCTGTTCTGCAGTTCCAGTTAACACATTTCCACCCTTTCTCCACTTTTTGAGTTTTTCTGATAGACTTTATCAATCACTACCTCCCCTCCTTTCTCTTTGTGCTATGAAATTCATTGTTGTTGTTTTGTTTCCATATTTTACTTGAAAAGTAACCCCTATTATCATTCTGTGTAGATTTGGGTAGTAATTCTGTTTTAGTTAGGTTTCTCTCTTTGGTGAGACAAAATATGCAAAGCCCACAAGTTTAGGGGGAAAAGATTTATTAAGCCCACAGTTCATCGAAGTTTCAGTCCAAAAACGGCTGGCTCTAAGACAGATTGGCACGTGGCAGAGGGCAACCATTCGTGGCAGTGGAAGACAGGAAAAGCAATAAGAGGGTGGAACAAGCCTTTTTCTGCTCCTTAGAGTACATACAGGCCACAGGCCACCTGCCTTAGCACTCACACCATTAATCCCAGCATTAGACATGAATTAATCAGAAACTCTGGACTCAGCCACCTCCAAAAATGTTCATGCCCACATGAGGCATTGCAGAGACCCCCACACACAAACTGTTGCAGGTGCTAAGTATGTGTTCAATTTGAGATGTTCCATTAACCCTATTTTTCTTTTTCTTTCTTTCTTTCTTTTTTTTCTTTTTTTTTTTTTTTTGCAGAACCGGGGATTGAGCTCAGGCCCTTATGCTTGCCAGGGAAGTGTTTATTCCACTGAGCCATCTCCCCAGCCCCTTTTTTTCTTAACTTATGTATTTGGTACAGGTTCTTGCTACACAGCTCAGACTCATAGTGATCCTCCTGTTTCAAGGTCTCCAGTGCTGGGATTACAGGCGTGTGCCACCACGCCCAGTTTCAGTGGCCAACTCAGCAAGGGGCTGGCACAGCATACGGTACTGGGGATTGAACCCAGGTCCTTGTGCTTGCCAAATAGGCACTTAGACCCACGAGCTATCTCCCCAGCCCTCATTAACCCTTTCTCCGCCTCTGTGCTAGACCACAGTCAACACTGTCATAGGCCTGACAATGATTGAAGCACAGTGATTTAAAAGCAGTTATGTAGTTGTAATCTAACAAGAATTTTTCATATGGTAAATTGGTGGGCTCATGGATGATCTAATTTTAATTTAATTTCTCCATGTCAAGGAATATACTGTTTGTGATATCATTCTTTTTCTTTTTCTTTTTTTTTTTTTTTTTTGTGGAACTGGGGATTGAGCTCAGGCTCTTATGCTTGCCAGGGAAGCACTTATTCCATTGAGCCATCTCCCCGGCCCCTCATTCTTCTTGTATTTATTGAGATTATGTTAGAGACCAGCATAGAGTCTACCTTAAGGAATGCATTTGGAAATAATCTGATATCTGTGAAGAGTTCCGTAATGGGAGGCAGGGTGTTCCATAGTGACACAAGTCATGTACTCTCATATCTGTTTACTTATTCCATCTGCCTCTGCTTTTAAATTATAGTACTCAGATCATCATATACTGTGTGTTCAGTGAAAAATATTGATATAGTGAATTTCCAATCCTCTGTCTTGCTATTTTATTCTGTTTGTCTCATCAGACTTTATCGTCTTTCCTTTTCCTACTTTAGGGTTAATGGACATTTTTAGTATTTCATTTTAATTCTGATGTTGGCTTGTTATACCTTTGTGTGTCTGGGGGAGTTATATGTGTGATTATAAATGTATTAATGGTAGACGTTTTACAGTTTATAAGTTGAATTAGTTTTATAGCAGTATACTTTAACATTTCCTCTTACCTTACTTATTTATTTATTTTTGGTACCAGGGATTGAACTTGGGATGCTTGCTAGGCCCTTGCTTATGCTACTGAACTGTTACCCCAGCCCTCCTCTGAACCTTTTTGTAATACATTTTGCTATAATATTTTGTTAAAAACCTTTCTTCCTTTCTCTATATTTCAATCTAAGTTACATGAAATAGCAAAAATATATATATATTTTTTATTTAACATTTCTGAATTATTCACTTCATCTAGTTTCATACCTATTGGCTGGAGAACTTTTCATATTTTATATGCCCACTTGCTAACAACAAAATCTTCTAGTTTTTGTTTTCTTATTTATTTATTTATTTTTACTTTCTGCAAAGCTTTATCCCGAAGGGCTCAGTCAGTCCTTCTTGGCAGTTGCCTTCCTCACGGCGGCCAGCACGTTACTCAGCTCCTCACGCTTCCTCTTGGCCTGGATGTGCGTCCCCACCCTTTTCTTGATGAAATTGAAGGTGCACTTGTCCTGGGAGATCTTGAGCAGCTCCATGGCGCGGCACTCATAGCGGGCGAAGCTTCATAAATCTGGGATCATGTCCTGCATGAACTTGGTGTGTTTGGTGAGGCGTCCGCAACAGCAGCTATGCCTTGGTTTGCTTACTTTCTTAGTCACCTCGTGGTCCTTGGTGAGGCCCAGGGCCATGGGATAGCGGAGAGCCGTGGCTACTATTCTTCAGTGGTTGCTGTGGTGGAAAGACCTGTTTTCCTTTGTAAAAGCCATTGTTTTGCCTTAAAAAATGATTGATTAATTTATTGATTTGGTACAGGGTCTCACTACACAGCTCAGACTTGTCGTGGCCTTCCTGCCTCAGCTTCCCCAGTGCTGGGATTACATGCGTGCACCACCAGTGATACTAGGGATCGAACCTGGATCCTTGTACTTGCCAGAAAGGTGCCTAGACTGTCGAGCTATCTCGCAGGTCCCTTGACTGTTGTTGATGGGATAGTCTCACTGATTATAGAATTAGGAATTCACTTTTCTTTTTCTTTTAACTTTTAGTAATATCCCATTTTTTCTTGGTTTGCTTAGTTTCTCATGGAATATATAAGGGCAGTTTTATCTGTTTCTCTGCATGCAGTGTATTTGTTTTCCTTGTCTTTTAGAGTTTTCTGTTTCTGACCTGTAGTCTTTTTATGATCATGAGCTGCTATGGTTGTCTCTCTGTTATCCTGTTTATGGTTTCATGGGACTTCTTGGAATTGTGGATTCATGGTCGTCACTCAGCTTGGAGGCGTTCCGACAGCAGTGCCCGGCTGCCTCGTCGCCCCTGCTCCTGCTTACCTCTCTAGCATGCCAGTCATATGTATTCTGAGTGCTTGAATTTACCACTGAGGCCCTGTTTATCTCTTCAGTTCATTCTGTTCATTTTTCCCTTTGTGCTTCCTTTTGAATAGTCCCCATCACTGTTATTTAACTTCATTGATTATTTTCCTTTTCAGTGTTTAATCTGTCATTAAGATGATCCAGTGGAAATTTCACTTCAATTTTGTATTCTCATTCTGATATTCCAATTAGGTATTTCTTATGTCTTGTACTTCCACCTTTGTTAAGTTTCTGTGCTATCTTAATTAGTTAGTTATTTTAAATAACCTATTATACTTTCCTTGTAGGGTACGATGTTTTCCAGGGTATCCACTGTGGAATGACTCAGTAGAGCTAATTAACGCATGAGGTGCCTCCCGTACTTATCATATTTTCTGGTATCTATTCAGTAAGCAATTTTCAAGAACCTAAAGCCTGGTTAGTAACCGTCATCACTATGCTGTTCAATGGATCTCATTGAAATGATTCCTTCCATTTAATTAAAACGTTAAATTCTTTGACCAACATCCCCTCCCCTCTCACTTCGTAGTCATGCCAGCCACCATGTTACTCTGCTTCTATGAGTTTCCATGGTTTCATTTTTAAGATAATTTGTAGTTAATGTATAGAAAGATGCTACTGATTTTTGTATGTAAATTTTGTATATTAAACTTTCCTATATTTATTAGTTCTAGCATGTAGAATTAAACATCTCCTAATCCTATGGAAACATTTGACATTGTTTAGCTACCACTTACCTGCCCAACCTCAGGGAAGTTCTCTATGCATCGTCAGGGTTCTATTAAGCAATAGACGCAAAAGGACCCCTGGGATTATTTCGGAATTTCTTCTCTTGCATGGCTTCTCTCTCTCTCAGGCTCTCCCATGGGCCTTGGCTTGTCAACATCCTGATCTATCTCGTCAACCCAGTGAACCTGCTATTCTTTGTTTAGGTTCCTCCTTGCTGCGCCTGATCTGGAGAGGATCCCCAGGCAGAAAGCCACTGTCACTGCAGGGACTTTCTCACTGGCTTGTGCATTATCTTTTGTTAAATGTCTAGAAAAAGACGCCTCCCACTTTTTCCTGATTTCTAGTGCTTTGTGGCAATCCCTACCTTAGTCACTCTCACGCAGCCATCGTAGAACTATCAGCAAGAGTCTTAAAACGTTGCAAATCAAAAGCGAACTCCAGAATCATTGGTTCTGTGATAGAAGAGGTACAGGGGGAAGAGACTCAGAGGAAACTGGAACTTGCTTCTTGCCACAAGCTTAAGAAATATGTCATCTTTGGATGTATTTTCTTCTCAATTTCAAAATGAGATTCGATAGAAATACGTATGTTTCAAAAGTTTAAAAAAAAATTATAACTTTCAGTCCCTCCTTTTTCCATAATCGAAGGCTCATTAGGCAGGTTTGTTAGTATTGCATTTGGTGGCCGTGACGGTGGCTACGGTGACAGCAACTCCTGGTTCAGCACCTCCAGGGGTACCTGCAAGGGGGCCAGCAGCTGTGCTAGGCGCGGTGTCTTGTTTTGCCTTCATCTCCCACAGCAGTGCTCCAAGTTTAGAATCACGATCAGGAGGAGGTCGAAGTCAGCTCGTCCTGCACTAAGAAGTCCTCAGTGACAGGCGTCCACGGGTTTGCAGCGGCTGGGACTGGCGCAGCCCTAAGCGGCACCCGCTTCCCATTGTTGCGTCGCTTCCTGATTCTATCTTTACCTGAGCCTTCCCATCTGGCAAATTAAAGTGGAAAACACTGCACTCCCTCCCCAGAGAGGCTGTGTTACTAGATACATGTTTTGTATTATTTTGGTTTGAATAACAGCATATGTAAATGTGCTCCTGGAGGTTAAAATTACCCTTATTTTGTAAATCTTGGCCTCTCCCACTGGGGGAAATAGTTTAAAATTATGGGGAAGAGAAAGCAAGCTGGAGGGAATGTTAGCTGGCTTGGAATTGCTTCTCCTCCTTCCCCACCCTGTATACACTTGTGCTCAGCCACGCCGCCGCCTCAGAATGGTGATAATGAGCATATTCGTATCACGGGGTCCTCGCCCGTTCTGACAGCGTCCAGGGTGGGTTTGGGCCCAGTTATTAATCACCGACTCCGCCTCAGGTAGACTCCTGGAGGCAGGTGTTCTTGCTGCGAGAAAGGAAAGCCTCCGGTGGCACCTGCAAGCCCTCGCCAGCCTGGTCCCCAGCCAGATCAAAGAGCTCCTGGCTAACGAGGCACGGTGCTGCCCCCAGCCGCCTCGCTCTCAGCCAGGCATTGGCACAGCCTGGCGCTCGCGCTCGCTCTCTCCCTCAGGCCCCGCATTGTTGAGCCATCCCTATCTTAAACTGGCTTTCCTGGCACTTGACTCATCACTTCGATGATATGATAATATCTTGCAAGTTGGGAAAATAAAAGTGGCATTTGTTTAGCCATAATTAATGAAATATTTATGTTGCATGAGACTATGTGATAAAACCTTAGGCTTAGAGTCCTTTTGCTTCTGATTACATTTTTTTTTCTATGACCAGACATTCAGACGCCAGCTCTTTTACACTGAGCAGATGTCATGTAGTAAAAATGGGTGCCAGATGCTGTGAGCCGCAGAAGGGCGATTTAAGAGCTGGCGCTGACTTTTTTTTTTTTTTTTTTTTTTTTTTTTTTTTTTTTTTTTTTTTTTTTTTTTTTTTTTTTTTTTTTTTGCATTCAATTACCCTGCAGAACAAACCTTCCACAAGCATTTAGGTAACTCAGCTAACTTCAGACATGCATTTTAATAATAGATTTCATCTCTGAATGTATGGTAAACACACCCCACACCGTATAAATGGTGTTTAAGGAATTAATTGATTTCTGCTTTTTTTTTTTTTTTAATGTGAGAAGGGTGGCAAGGCTCTTGGCAGCAGGCCAGAAGTGTAATCAATGTGGAGGGCCAGGTTTGGAGCCGCCCTTAGGTGCTGCCTCCCCCAGCCCCTGGCAGGGGCCGGGAGCGAGGGGCAGGGGCCAGCTTTGAGGATGAGGCCAGAAAAGCAGCCAGCAGCTCGGTGATCTCTGCCCTTCCCATTTCAGGACCCAAGCATGACCGTGTCGGGGTGCAGGTGACAGAGGCCAGTTCGTCTCTCTCTTCTACCACCTCCTCCTCTGCGGATGAAGAATTTGATCCCCCCCTTTCTCCAGGGTCACAGGTAATGGCACTTGGAAAACCTCCTAGGGCATTGGTGCGTGGGGGCCTTCTACCATCCAGACGTCAGGCCCAGCGTGGGCTCTAGCTACAAGATCTCTCCAGGAGGGTCTCGCTTTATTGTACCTGATAGTAACCCTTCTTTTTTTACCTGGAACCCCTCAAGACTTGTCTCCTTCAAAACATTTTCCCAGGAGCTCAAATTGGGGAAGAGAAACAAACACACAAAAGAGCTCCATGTATTTACTTGAAACCATTTGGTGACTACAGCTCTTAAAGTGGATTTAATATGTGGTCCAACAAGAAAACCATTGAAAAAATCACAACAAGCAGATGCCTATGTCCCCAAGGGAGGTGCAGCCTCAGTTAAGAAGCATTCAGGGCAGATTGCATGGAAAATGTTATGTTTATTCCAATCAGGACTTAGGAAATGAACCATGCAGCCTCATGTAGACACGGGCACCCCAGGATCTTACTGAGGAAGGGACTTTGCTCTGTGCCTGCTGGGAAGGCTGCGGTTCTCTGTGCTTGGTGAACGTTAATATTTCAACAACTCTCTTTCCTATCGATCAAAAGCACAAACAAGTGTCTGTCATCCGTAGATATCTCCGTAGGTCACAGACAAGTGTCCATGACAAGAGCTCACTGCTATTGTCTTTATCCAGTGGGGCGGGAGCCTTCCCATGGGACTTGGGTTGGGGTGCTGAATAGATGGGCCTAAAGTGTTCCCCATGGACAGAGAAGTGGTTCACTGCCCGGGCAAGGTTTATTTTTTAGAAGACTGGGGAGGCAAATTTATTTATTCAGACTGAACTTTTCCATATCTGGCATTGAAGCTTTGGCATCACCTCAGGTCACTCAAGGGTTCCAGTTCCCCATGGCCCAGCTTGGAGCAAGTCAAGAAGAAACTGGGACCAGAGAGAGGAAGGGGAAAGGGAGAGAAGTGGAGAGAGAATGAGTATGAATTTCTCATTTCTAAATGTGGGCTTCTCTGATTAGTTCAATCTTCAACACAAGTAGATTGTGTGTTGTGTGGGTGCCCGAGGCTCCTTACTACCCCTGCTTCTCCTTGAGTGACCCGAAGTTAATTCTGTATTCAAGTGAGACACAGAGCCCAGCATCTGCCATCCTGATCCTCTCAGAGAATAAAAGAGTGGAAGATTCTAGACCCAGCCTCATAACTAGCTCCTTGTCCTCCTGTTGGCCCAGCATGGAGCTAGTTGTCACTGACGCTTGCCATGTGGTAAAGCATACCCACTTTGGCTGGCTGCTGCCCTGTCCAGCCCCTACAGGAACGGGAGCTGGCAAGCATGCTCCTTATTTATAACTTCCAAGAGCTCACCCTGAAAAAAAAAAAAAAAAGAGGAAAGGTTTCTGTCCTCTGGTTTCTTTGTCTCTTCTGTCCCACACAGGTGTGTCCCCAGCCAGGTGGCACAGAGCCTGTGTTAGCTTTGCATGGGAAACTGGAGACAGACACTCTGTTCTCACTGCCTCTTCCTTTGTCAGCCCTTCCCAAACACACGTCTAGATCTCTGAGACCAACAGAGGAAGACACACAGCAGCTTGGCCTTGCTGCTGGTAGCTTTCTGTCTTTTCCTTTACTGTCTCTTTCCTGTCCTCAGCCTGAGCATTGTTTATCTCTGTAGCTTCACCATCACCAAGGTTATAAAAACTGAGCCTGTAATCCCAGTACTCCAGGAGGCTAAAGTAGGAGCATTACTTTAAGTTTAAGCCCATCCTGGGTGTCTCAGTCACTCTTTTCTTGTTGCTGGGACAAACACCCGACACCCAAAATGAAGGAAGGAAAGGGTTATTTAGCTCACAGTTCCTGGAGGGTTCAGTCCACACTCAGCTGGCTCCAAGGCAGAGGGGCACACGGCAGAGGGCGGCCTTTCATGGGTGCAGCAAAGAGCAGAGAGCAAAACGGTGGAGTAGTGGCAACAATGGCCACAGAGAAGTCGGTCTCTCTGTCTCTCTTAAATTACATTCATGCTATCCACCTCAGGCTAGGGGAAGTACACATACCCATAATCCTAGCAGTACTAAAACCCATATTCTCAGTGGATCATGAGTTAATCTCAAACTCTAGAAGTTGCGTCCCCCATGACTGCATGAGGCTTTGGGGGGACAACTAGACACAAACCATCACACTGGGCAATTAGTGACTTGGGAAAACCCTGTCACAAAATTTTAACAAAGGGCTTGAGGAGGCCTGGCTTCGGTCCCCGTTCTTGGAGGTGCTAGGGGATGCGAAGCCTGGCCAGTCGTAATCCTGTATGAGTGTTTGTTCATAAAGCATCATTCTTTTCTGCATCAACATATTTTAAAATAAAAGATGATGAATGACTTCCTTTCTACCTACAGGCTTCATCTTGCCGGCTCTTGAGGCTCTAGAGAAAGCAGTAGGGGGTTGGTAGCTTTGCAGCTGGGAAGTACCAGGAGCTCATGGTGCTGTTGGGATGATCCCTGCCCTGGAATTTGGATTAAAAAGCTTCCATTTTGGGGGAAATGTTGGCCTTTCTTTTGTATAAGACCCCCCCATTACAGAGCCTGAATCCTAGATGTATCCCCATAGCATGTGGCATAAGGAAAGATAGTAGAGACTGCGCGGAAGTGTGGACACTGGCACCAGCCTCCCAGGACTTAAATCCTTCTTTGCCAGTAGCCAGGTGTCTCACTTTGGCCATTTCTTATTCCCTCTGCGTTTTGGTTATTGTTTTTGTCAAACAAGCACAAACTGAGGAATCAGTGAGATGATACAGGTGAGGTACCAGTGCCTGGCACTTGGCTCTTAATAAGTGCTAGGATTTTATGTAAGCTAGTACAGTGGAAGTCACAGTCCCACAGATACTTGTTGAGTAAATGTTCTCCACACAGTTTGAGCTGGGTCATCTGTGGGTAGCAACCACCACTGACCCCTACCCCCTAAAGATCAGAGCTGCGTCACAGAGAGTCACTCACACACAAGGCCGGGCAGAACCCTCCCACGGAACGACTGATGGGCAATCTCGAGCAAGTCCCTAGACTGAAGAGGACGTGATGTTGAACAAGTTGAATTCTGAGAGCTAAAATTTCTACACAAGGGCAGAAATGTTTTGGATTCTAGGGGCTAAGGAGAGTTCTAGAAAAACCAACTTTGATATTGAATGGACATTGCCCCTGATGATCTGAGCAGGGGGGCAGGCCTCTGACTAGATGCTTCCCTGAGAAGAGTGGCAGGTTGTCCATCCACATCCACGGGAAGGGGGGCAGAGTCACAAGGAGCCACAAGGCCTGAGACGTATGCTCTGTCAAGGTACAGCCGCTGGCTCTCTGTTGGACCCCAGTTGCCGTGGCAAAGCCTTTCAGGTTCTCTTCTCAAGGAGTTGGAATGCTTTATGGCACAGGCTATTGGCCTGCAGAGCTGAGTGCTCTGGCACCAGGCTACCGATCACAATTTTAAATCAGTATTTGTTTCAACCAGCATTAAAAAAAAAAAGGCTAGCGTGTTCTAATCTTCATTTTAATATGCAGAAATTTGACAAGTAGGGTATGAGAAGGCAAACTCAATGTGATCCCAGTTGGAGCTTTTATTTTGTGTATGCAGGGTGTGTATGTGAGTGTGAATATAAAATGTACACACACACGTACAGACACACACACATGCAAAGTAAGTTTCAGAAAAAGTAATCACACTAATTTATAACAGACACGCTGGTAATAACAGTCAGGCCATTTACTGAGTATTTATCCCATCACTCTTCCGTGCGCTCTGTGCTCTGCAGAGGGCTGGCCTGTGCCGTCTCATTCCATCCTTACACCCTTGTGAGCCACTTGCATTCCTCACAAGAGAGCTCTGGGGTTCAGAAATCTGGGAGGCCAGCTGATGCTCATGCAGATAAGCTGGGAGTTGATGGCAGCTTTTCCAGGTCACACTTGCTCTGCTGCTTCTCTAATCAGAAACGTTCCCCAGGACTGGCCAGTGGTAGAACTCAGCACACCGCCACTTCTGCCTTCTTTGGTTTCTAAAACCTGGAAATGAAGTGATTTGGTCAAGATCCAGACATCTGATCTACATGCACTGAACCTGAAAATCTGAATTCATTCTCTCCCTCTCCTCCCTTCCTCTCTCCCTTTCCTTCCCTCTCTCCCTCCCTCTCCTTTCTTCTCTACCTCCCTCTCTCCCTCCCTCTTCCTCTCTCTCCTTCCTTCTCCTTCCCTCTCCCTTCCTGTCCCTCCCTCTCCCTCCCTCCCTCTCCTTCCCTTCTTCTTCCCTCTCCTTCTCTCTCTCTCTCCCTCTCATCTTCCTCCCTCTCCCTTCCTCTCTCTCCATCTCTTCTTCCTTCCTCTCTCTCCCTCTCCCTCCCTCTCTCTCCCTACCTCTCCTTCTTTCTCTCTCCCTCATCCCCTCCTCCCTTCCTCCCTCTCTCCATCCAAACCAAGGCACATTTGAAGCCAAATGACACTAAAGTAACATAAGGCCAAAAGGTTTTGTGCCTACCTCTAACCAAAAAACACTTTCCCTGAAGTTATTTACATATATATTATTCTATTCGTGGGTGTAATGATATTGTAGACCTAACCTAAATGCTATATAAAGTTAATTGGTTTTCGTGTGTGTGTGTGTGTGTGTGTGTGTGTCTGTCTGTCTGTCTGTCTGTCTGTCTGTCTGCCTGCCTGCCTGC
>PVKA01052018.1:0-11920 GCA_004027165.1 Ctenomys sociabilis | reverse complement strand
TTTGTCTTTTTGAGACAGGGTCTCACTATGCAGTTCAGGCTGGCCTTAAGCTCACTTTGTAGCTCAGGCTGGTCTCGAACTCACAGCAATCCTCCTGCCTCAGCCTCCCGAGTGCTGGGATTACAGGCATATGCCACCATGCCTGGCTGGAAGTCGAAGTTGATGAAGAAAACTCTCTTCTCCATCAAGATCCTCCTCAAAGCCTCTCCCCTCCCCAGAGAAGGGGGAAATGATGATGTTTCTGGATTCTAAAAACTTCAATCAAAATTAAATCTCTCCTCAAAAAAAAAAAATCATAGGGACCAGGGAGATTTAAAAAAATAAAATAAAATAAATCAAAGAGAAAAAGAGTGAGCTACCTGGGAGGCCCAAGAGCTTCTTGGGCCCCCTCACCGTGACTGCCCACCGGCTGGCCCCAGGCTTTCAAGCAATGGGAACTGAGCCTCCGCCCTACCTTGATGGCCCAATCGTGGCGGCAGCCTTGGAGCAGTCCCTCGGGCTGCAGGGTCTCCATCCGCCCCAACCCTGCCGGCCTAGGCAGAGCCCCCACCAGCATTCCAGGACGTGGCACCTTACAGTAGCTGCAGCGTGGCACAGTGCGAAGAACCGATTCCTCCAGACGGCTGCAGAGGCCCTTTACGTGGATGCCCAGGGAAGGCGGGGCTGGAAGCTCGACCACTTAGGGCCATAGAGCGGCATGGATCTGGCGTGGATCTGGGCCCTAAGGTGACTGCTGTGTCCCAGTTAGAAGAGACCTCCTGGCCACCTAGGCAAATAAAGGCCTCGCCGGCCCTGGAGAGTGAGAGAGCACAGGCCTGGGACAGGTGTAAGTGCTGGCGGGCCCCAGGCTGTTGCCGAAGAGAGAGAGAAAGTAACACTCCACATTGACCTAATTGGAAATGCTCACTGCGCCATAGAAGATTTACTGGCCGTCCTAGAAGGCCTCTGTTTATAATATGAAAAAACTGCTCTCAACATTCCCCCAAAACTTTTATTTTATTCTGTTGTATTTTAGTATAGGGTGTTCAGAGTCTCGCTTCTAGATCGGGCTCGTAGTGATCCTCCTGTTTACAGCCTCCCAAGCACCAGGAGTACAGGCACACGCCACCACACCCAGTCTCAATCCCTGTCTCAACGGGCCCCAGGCAGAGGATTGAACCCCCAGCCCCTGCATCTGCCTAAGCCCAGAGCTCCTGACCCCTGCATCTGCCTAAGCAGGTGGTTTAGTCCCTTGAGCTGTTTGGCTGGCCCTCCCCCAGCCTCTTAAAAGAGAACTTCCTGCATGTGGACAGTATAGTTGTAAAGAGGTGGCCAGCATCTATAAAGTAATTAGAAAAACTACAAGTCTTGGAAATGTCTTTTTTTTTTTTTTTTTTTGATGGAACCAGGGGTTGAACTCAGGCCCTTGCACTTGCCAGGAAGCGCTTATTCCACTGAGCCATCTCCCTGGCCCTGGCCCTTGTTTAAAAAAAATAACAGAAAAGAAATGCCTCCTGGAAGTGACTCTTGAAATGGAGTTCATCAGATCTTCTGGAGAAGCAAGAAGGAATGCTAGGACTTGTGACTTGTCCATGTTTCTTCTGTGGGTTAGAGGACACAGAGCAGAAAACAAAAGAAGGCCCAGTACCAGATTGGATACATGTGGAAGACATTTGTATTGTAGCCATTGTTTTGTGTGTGCATTTTAGTCCTCATTTATATATATGTATGTATGTATATATATATTTGACTATGCTAAATGCTTTATTGAAATATCTGGTCATTGGAGAGATTCTAAAGTGCCTGATAACATGTTCAAAAGTAGAGGTAGTGAAATAATGCATTTTCTAAATTTCTTGTTAGAGTTCACTTGAAGTGTTCCAGGGGCAGGGTAGGTGAGTCCCCTCCTGAGTAGTACACTTTGTTTTTGGAAAAGAAGGAAGTGGAGAGTGCTGAGCGAGGTCAGTACAGCGAGGCCAGTTCCTCAGGTCTGCGGGCTCTCTGTACTGTACTGAGCAGGGAGGGTGTGCCAAGGCCAGATGGAACCTCTCACCAGGACCCATCTGGGACCAGTTTTCTTAGATGCTAAGCGGGTTGCCAGTTTTGGTTAAAGTAGTTATTAAGCTGACAAGTTTTGTAATAAAATTCCCAGGAGATTGTCTTCAGAAAGTGTGAGCATTTTAACCCACTGCGTTAGTGGAGAGAGGAAGGGTTCTAGATGCATATTTTCAAGACACTTTCAACTATTATTATATGTGTACAGTTTAAGCAGGACTGTTGTGTATATAATGGACAAACTGATCCTTACTTGAAACATCTAGACTTACCCAGATGTCTAGAAGTGTCCAACATATGTTAAATGTAGAGGTAGTAAAATATCACTTTGTAAATTTTTTTTTTACTACAGTTCATATGCAATACTCTTTTGGGAATGGAATGGTTAAACCACCTCTTGAACAATATAGTACTCTGTACTTGTGCAGTGGTTTGGAGGAAGCAGCTGCAAGAGGCATTATGTTAGTGTGTTGTACTTGAATATTTTGAGACATCTTTTTTAGTGTTTTGTGGGGTTTGTTTTGCTGAATACATAGTGTATATAACAGGGGGATGGCCAAATAGCTCAGCGGTTTAGAGCACCTGCAAGGAGGCGCAGGGGCCTGGGGTTTGATCCCTGAGCCTGCTGTGCCAGCCCCGCCCCCAGGGCAACTGAGACTGGGCGTGGCGGCGTGCGCCTGGAGTCCCAGCTCTCAAGAGGCTGTAGACAGGCAGATAGATCACTACAAGTCTGATCTAGTAGTGAGACCCTGAACACCCTGTAGACCCTTCCTGAAAAACACATAGAAAAACAAAACCAAATTTTGTAACACTTCGTGCCTGAGTGTAGGGTTTGCCGGTGTAGGACAAAGAAGTAAGGTTAGTGCATTTTTTTTTTGGTTTTTTTTTTATTAAATTTATTTATTTATTACAGTGTCTCGCTACACATCACGGATTCTTTTTTTGCGGGGGGGGTTCAGCTCAGCCTGCCCTAGGGGGAGGGGCCGGCATGGCATGTGGTGCTGGGGATCGAACCGCGGTCCCAGAGAGCTTGCCTAAGCAGGCGCTTTAGACCGCTGAGCTATCTTGCCAGCCCCGGTTAGTGCATTTTGTACATTTTGTCTTGAAACACACAGAGCAGTTTGTCCTCCGTAGGTGCGCTTTGGAGCCAGCATCTCTAACGTCGCATGCACCTGTGCTTGTCCGCTGAGTTAAAGCGGAGAGAAGGAAATGGGGCCCAAGTGGTCCTCCTTGGAGGATGCCTCCGATCACAACCATCGCCCTGTGTATGTGCAGTTGTATTTATCGGTGCTGTATGACAGCAGATAGGTGCTTAGGTGAGAAATCTCGCTCTAGATGTGTAGAAGTGCTGGACCTACTTCAAAGTAGAAGCAGTAGAATAACACTCTGTAAACAGGTTTTGCAAACTGATAGAAAATACTGGGCCTGCAAATAGAATGTTTAAACCACCTGTGAACAGTACTTGCTCACCAGCTTGAGGGAGGTGGGGGAGAGCAACTGGCAGGTATTCAGTGTGTAGGAGAAAATTTCAGCTTATCCGTTGCTCTTATGTTACATGAATTTCATTTAATTTTACTGTATATAGTGGACATGAGTCCTTATTTTTATAATATCTAGATATTAAAGAGGTTGCCAATGTATGACAAAAGTAGAGAGAGTAATACACTTCGTATACTTTGTGTTGAAATTCATAGGAAAGGGATCTTGGGGGGGAAAAAGGATCTTGGAAACGTCATTGTAAAACCACACTTGAGTTACACATGTACCCATATCACATGTGACTTGAAGAAATTGGAAGAAATTCGAGGCCAGAATGTTCCTACTTAGAAGATACTTTCAAGGCCCCGGGGAGATGGCTCAGTGGAATAAGCACTTCCCTGGCAAGTGCAAGGGCCTCAGTTCAATCCCTGGTCTCCCCCCCCATAAAAAGAAGATACTTTCAGATATAACCATTGTTACATACATGCAGTTTATTCAACACTCCTTTGTACAAAGTGGACAAAATTCAGTCCATATTTGAAACATCCAATCTTTCTAGATGTTTAGAAGTGCACAAAATATGTTAAATGTAGAGGTAATAAACAATACTTTTTTTTTTTTTAAGATATCACTTTGTTAGGCTGGGGAGATGGCTCAGTAGAATAAGCACTTCTCTGGCAAGTGCAAGGGCCTGAGTTCAATCCTCAGTTGGGGGGGTATTGATCAGGGTCCCTTAGGTCCAATTTACTTTCCTGCATATATAGTTGTATATAAAGGATAAAGGAGTCCTAATTTACATCTAGTTTTTCTAAGATGTTAAAGAGGTTGCCAGTGTATGCCAGAAGTAGAAGTAGTAAACTAACACATTGTGTTAAGATTTATTAGAAAAAAATGTTCTTAAGACCACTTAGGAAATGAAATTGCTAAAAGTCCACTCTAAGTACTTACATATGCATATATCTGTCCCCTGGGTTTAAAAAAATGGAAAGGCGAAAGGGCTCTAGACTCCAATGTTTCTATTTAGAACACTTTAAAATTATAGCCTTTGACCTTGACTTCTCTGGAAAACTGAGAACAGAACCAGTGGCATGTCGGACCAGGGCTACCGGGTGGGTGGACGGCCGCTGGGGAGCTGCACAAGATCCAGTGGATGGGCGCGTTGGCGCAGACGGGCGGCTTTGCAGCGTGCAGCGTGCACCGTGCAGGGCAGCACCGAGGCCTATGGGCTGCACGGGATGCGGGGCTCCGGCTCTCGGGCCCTGCCTGACCGGGCCCGGTGAACTGTCAACACAGTTCAGCAACCTTCGGTACAGGTGAGTGCAGGCGAAGGCCTCTCGGGGACCTGAAGTCCTGTGCGATGGGCCTATAGCCACGCCAGACCTTTGAGGCGCCCCTGCGTCCACACTCCCAGATGATGAGACACCCATGCTGGACTCCATGCGCATGCTCAGCTGGCTTTGCGGACAGCACCGCTCTGGCAGACCCCAGTCACGTGGAAGAGGCAGCTGGTGGTCCCCAGCTAGCCCTGGCCCTGCTGCCAGCCTCAGCCAGGGCTAGCTGCCTGATCGCGTACTTGAGGTGGATACCCGGCTGCGTAGGGACCACGTAGAGCGCGTGGCTACCACAGCCGCGCGCATGCTGCTGGACCCAGTGGTCCGACGGAAGCCTCTGTCTTGCTGGGGGACTGAGCACCCGGCCACCCAGCCCTGTTTTCTGCTCAAATAAATAAATAAATGTAAAAATAATTTTAATAAATAGAATTATAGCCTTTGTTAAGTATATGCATGCAGCATACTCAATGCCACTGTACGTACTGGACATTTAAGCTGTTAGTGGAAACATCCAGACTTTCTGGATAAGTTTAACCTTCACACTTGCAGACGTCAAGGGCTAACCTAATCACTTTAAGTATCTTTTTGCTACTTTACAGGAACGGCTGCGTTTTGGGAATGGGATTGACCAATGACGTCTTGGAGGCACACTGGCTATTCATGGGACTGGGACGTGGGAGGGGAAGTGTTCAGAGAGGGCAGTTAAGCGAGTCCAGATTACCTTGCCACTGTTCTTTCTATATGAACATTTGAGTTACTACTCCTGGGTATTAAAAGATGAAGCCTCTCTGTCTATATGTTAGGAATAGCAAAATAATCCCTGTATAAATGTCTTCTTAGCTGGGTGTGGTGGCACGTGCCTGCAATCCCAGCACTCCTGAGGCTGAGGCAGGAGACTCACTAAAAACCGGGCGTGGTGGCACACATGTAATCCCAGTGCTGCAGAGGTCGAGACAGGAAGATCACTCCGAGTGCGAGACCGGTACCAAACGAATAAATAAAAGATGAGAGAGAGAGAGAAAGAATCACTGAGTTTGAGGCTAGCCTGGATTACAAAGTGAGTTCAAGGCCAGGGTGAACTGCTCAGTGAACTCTGTCTCCAAAAGAATTGTCTTCTGGAAGTAACCTTTGTTAAAGCCCCTCTTGGAGCTAGACGTGGACCTGAATTTAGTCGCTGAAGAGGGAAAAGGGTGGGTGAGGGCTCTTTGCTTGTATCTCCATATGATAGGGGCTTTTCAGGTGAATGGCTCAGCAGAGAAACAGGCAGAAGGAAAAAGGGAAAAGGGCTTTATCTTCTTTTGAGGACACGGAGAGAATTCAGGGAGGCCAAGGAATTCTCTGGACTAGACAAAGGGAGGCTAAAGCTCTTATGGCCTTTTGCCAGGGATGGAGTTTGGAGGGGATGTTTAGATATACCTGAGAGAACTGGTTGAGGGTCTTCCCTGAGGCGGCAGGAAGGGTGAAAGTAAATTATGTCCTGGGCATCCCGGGCTGAATTGGAGAAGAAGGGGGAGTTAGTCCTGGTTGCACAGGCCTTTGTTTTAAGGGCGTCAGCCATATTAGATGACCACCACAATGATTTTAGCAATGTACACTAGGGCCCAAAACACATATGTACAAGATAATTTTAGATTATAACCATAGGCCTACATGTAGTGTTTTTTGTTTTGTTTTGTTTTGTTTTTGTACTAGAAATTAAACTCAACTTCATGCTGGCCAGTAGGCGGTGTACCACTGAACTATGTCCCCCATCTTGTATGTGAAGTTTTGGTAATTTTTTTTTTTTCAGAACTGGGGGTTGAACTTAGGCCCTTGTGCTTGCCAGGGAAGCTATCTCTCCAGCCCTAATTTTGGTAAATTACTTGGGCTTATTGTGCACAAAGTTCACCCTCTACTGCATAGCATCTAAGCTTTATAGATGTCCTAAGATGACAGCATATGATAAAAACTAGAGGTAGGAAGTGAGACAACATTTAAGTATCTTTTGTTATAGTTGACAGGAAAGATGTCTCTTGGGCTTGCAATTGTTACAACACCTCTGGGCCGCGTGTGTCCAGACTTGCTATTAGGCTGGTAGCAGAGGGGCAGAAGTAAGCATACGAGGAGAAGTAAGCACTGAGTGGACAGATTTACACTTTAGGGACAGGACTCAGAGAGTGTCTGCTAGCTGTGCCATAGAAATATGTTACTAACTCAGCAGGAACATGCTTTCTTGCTAATACCTTGTTGTAGAAATTGGCCAAGAAGGTGGCTCAGTAGAATAAGTGCTTCCCTGGAAAGTACAAGGTCCTGAGTTCAACCCCTGGCTCAGCAAAATAAAAAAGCATTAATTGTAGAGATTGGATAACTCAGAGACAGAGCTTGGTGTGCTCTGTAGCTTTAGGTCTCATTTTGAATTGAGCACTAAGGAAATGCAGTGTTGCCATTGTCACTTGGCCAATAGTTATATCTAGAGGCCTGTTGCCATTTTTATCCAGTGAAATTTTTGTTCCCAAGAAAGACAGAATTACAATTTTTTTTCTAACAGATTGCATGGGGGTAGTGTGTCCTTAGTTATCAAAAATATTCATAGCTTTGGGATTTTGAGTTGATGAATATTCATGATGTGTGGAAAAGCATGACACACACTGTACAAATCCAGTCACACAAAATGGCATGTCATGTGTGTACACAGCAGGACCTAGAACACATCCAGTTAAGCTGCTTATGACTGCAAATGACTTTTGTTTCTTCTACTGCACAAGTTGACTTTAAAAAATAAAGATTATTCTAATTTCTAAAATAAAGATTATAAGCTGGGCGTGGTGGCGCATGCCTGTAATCCCAGCACTAGGGAGGCTGAGGCAGGAGGATTGTTGTGAGTTTGAGACCAGCCTGGGCTACAAAGTGAGCTTAAGGCCAGCCTGAACTGCATAGTGAGACCCTGTCTCAAAAAGACAAAAAAATAAAATAAAATAAAATAAAGATTATATTAAACCACCACCCCAAAAAAAAGAAAGAAAATGTTAATGGAACTTAAAGTGTGAATGTCGCAGTGGACACACCACAGTGCGCCCCGCTCTGGCCCAAGCCCCCATCCCTAACTCCCCACCCCACCCCCCTAATCCCCACATGGGCCTCCAGCACATGGGGACCTCCAGCGCCTTGTCTTGCCAAACAGCCCCCAGCCGCGTGGGCCAAAGAGATTGCCCGAGTGACAAAAGGGACAGGAAGAGGAACTGGGAGGTCTCTGATACCCCAAAGGAAAGCACACCCCGGTGGCTGGCAGCTGAGGCTGACGACAGGTCACAGAGCTCGAAGGTCCCGCTCCGTTTATTTGCTCATGAGAGTTCTTTCCTTGATAACAGGCAAGCTCCTGAGTGGGATGTTTATCTGCCTTATTCCATTGCACCTGTGGTTCCTAATGGATGGATGGATGGATGGATGGATGGATGGATGGATGGATGGATGATATAGAAGAAGGATGAGGACAAAAGGAAGGAAAAAGTGAAGAAAAGTTAGACGGGTGGAAGGGGGAGGAGTGGATACTTGGAAGGAGGGAGGGAGGAAGGAAGCAGACGGTGAAGGTGGGGGAGGACGGAGAGGGGCTAAGGCGTCAGGCCTAAGCCTGGGGTGTGACTCAGGTAGAGCAGATGCCAGGCCCTGGCTCTGATCCCAGCACCCCAAAATCAGGCCTGTTGGCAGCTCTCCGTGGTGGCAGGGAGCGTGCTGGGCACAGCCTGCAGCTCAGGAAAAGGAGCTGTCCCGACAGTAACCACTGCCGCCTGCCCATCACCAGGTTTCTGTCATCGTCGCCCACGGAAGGGGCAGCAGGGCAGTCACTCAGCCCACGCTCTGGTGGCACTGCCCTCGGAAGTGCTCTATTTAGGCTGGGCAGCCCTGCTGAGGTGGGCTCCTGCCCTCCAGGGAGAGGAAAGAGGCCTCCCAGCTGGGCCACCAACAGTAATGACAATGACGCTCTGTGGTTGGGACATCTGAGCCAGCCCCGCCCTCGAGGAGACCTGAGCATCGACTCCTCCTCGGATCTCACCTCCCAGCAGGGTGCTGGCGTGGGCTGGTGGATCACACCTCTGCATTTAGCTGTCTCCCCGAAGTGAGCATAGGGCCTCACTTTCCTCAAGGGAGGGATTAGGCAGAGGAGGTTGGGAAAGCCCCTGGGTGTGCCCGGGAAACCCCTCTTCTATCTCTGAGATCCACTGAGCAGGCAACCCCAGCCCAGGATGAACATCTGGATTTTGCCTACCAAAAAATCACCCCTTCCTGGAGGATCCCTACTACAGACTGTTGCTGGCCACCCCAAGGTTAACTCATTAACTTTTTTTTTTTTTTTTTTGAGACTTGCTAGGTTGTCCAGGCAGGCCTAGAGTTCCTGGCCTGGAGTTCTTTGGAGTTATCCTTCTGCCTCAGCCCTTTGAGGAGCTAGGGCCCCAGGCTCACAGTAGCAGGACTGCTTGCTCCCTGCAACAGGCCTGGAGCAAGCACACCACCTCTCCACCCCCACCCCCACCCCCAACACCCTCCACACACACCCGGGCAGAGGCAAAGCAGTATGAATAGGGTTTGCTCAGTGAGCTCACGGGAGAGAGTGAAAGATTGTGAAGGTGAGAGACCAGAAACACAGCAAGTGAAAAACTCAGTGAAGTTGGTTATAGGTTGCTGGAGGCAAAAGAGTGTGACAGAAGGGGACAGAAGGATTCGCATCCTCCCAGGTAGCCTAAGCAGGACCCAGATCTCCTCGTTGACCTTAGACCAGAAAACACAGGCCCAGGGGCTGAGCATGCACACTCCTGTACTAGTGAGAGTCGGGAGGTCTATGTGTGCACAGCAGTTAAGATTTTAAAGACCAGGCATGTGGTGGGCACACAGCTGTCACCCCAACTCCATGGGAGGCTGAGGCAGGAGGAACACTAGTTTAAACCCAACCTGTACAACTTCACAACTTAGAGAGACCTTTATCTCCAAATGAAAAATTTTGTAAACAGGCTGAGGATGGAATTCAGTATGATCGTCTTGGATTCCAGATGCTAAAAAAATAAAAAATAAAAGTAAAAATAAATTAAGTTGGACACAAACTAGGCTGTCCCAATGTGACACTGTGCGTAGGAATGCATTTCTGAAGAAGAGCGTAGTGGGGGTCCGATCGCCTAGCTTTGGATCCAAGGGATTCATTCTTCTTGCTAGCTGCGCAACACCGAGTGAGCGCCTCCACCTTTCCGAGGCTCAGTTTCCTCACCTATAAAATGGGTCTAACATCAGGGACTGCCTCACAGGACCACAGAATAAGAGTCACATTAGTGCTCAGTAGGGTTAGCCACCATTGCTCCTGGGGGACTGAGGGGCCTGCTGGCCCCAGGAGACTGTGCATGAGGCTTGATCTTGTCACCATTCCACCCAGGTTCTAAACCCAGTGCCAACATCCGGGCAAACAGACAAGCAGGGGCCACCTGTGGCAAAAATATTCCGAATGCAAATGACCTCAACAGGGCTCAGAAAGGAAATGGTCAGATGGTTGTTGGCAGCGTCAGCTTACTCATGGAGGGGGAGAGAAGCCTGACTCAACACTGCGGGCCTCTGATAGAAATCTCTGAGGGCTCAGAAGCAGCACGGTGCAGGATGCTGTGCAGAAAACAACGGCTTTTGTGTCAACACGGTGATCTATTTGTATAAAATATTTCTGGAGGTATGCAAACAGCAAGGGAGTTGCGTAGAAGCCAGACGCTCCTTTTACTGTACTTGATTTTGCTTCGCTGGCATTTTCCACGTGTTTGGTTTCTGCTTTTTTCTCTTTCTTTCGCATATAAGCATATAATCGCGGTCAACTCTATACACGAGAAAGAAACAATGGTGTTTGGAAGAAGGGAAAATTTGCCACCGGTGACATCAAAGGCAGGAAACCATGTTTCCCTGACAAAAGCAGTGGAAGAAGGATGCGGTGGCAGGTGGGGTCAAAGACCCCTCTAAGGGAAGAAGCCTTTCGCTGCTGGGAAATAAGCCAGTTGCTATGGAAAGGGAACCCAGGGGGACCACCATCAGGAAGGGACTCTCCAGCCCCCTCTGGGTGCCAGCCACCTGAAAATCACAGCTAGACATGAGGACACAAAGATATCTTCATGTAGGCATGTGATCCCAGCATTCTAGGAAGCTGAGGCAGGAGGAAGGCAAGTTGGAGTCCCATCTTGGGCAACTTGTGAGAACTTCTCTTAAAATTTAGACAATTCCCCAGTACCCAGGTGGGGGAAGCCCTTAGTGGGGATATATACAATCACACAAACCAAGACAAATACACCATGCAGACATACACACAGCCACATACCTACTTGGACACACAATCATAGATACACAAAGCTAACCAGCAGAGCTAGCTCCAGACAGGTAACAAAGAGCCGTACAAGGGACATAGAGGCAGGGTATGTAACCAAGTGCACCAAGAGCAGAACATACCATCCAAGACACAATCACATGTGTATGAAAATAAATACAGAGACACACAACAGGCATACGCACAGCGACACACTAACACAGACCCAGAGAGGCACAACAAACTCCATGGCTAGCCATAGACATACAGAAGAACATACTCTAAAGCTGTACCCAATCACACATTCATGGGCAGCTACCAAAGACTCACAATTCAGGCACCCACAAAATCACTCACACTCATACAGACACTTGTTGGAGACACACAACTGTGGACACATCAGGGAAGTCACACAGGGCCACAGAGAGTTGCATGGCCCACAACACTTGGACAGATACAATCACGCAAAGAGGGTCTCACAGCCCCAGACACCCACAATCACCATGAAGAAAGGTTTGTAGAGTCGCAGAGTCCTATCATGTTCCCAGGTCTAGGAGATGCAAGGGACAGCCACAGTCGCATAGACAACCCCAGGGACAGTCAGGCCTCTGAGTCAGGTTGTCAGAGCCAGGAAATGTCAAGCACAGGAACACTGTAGGCTCACTGGTCGCGTGAGGAGACCGCCCAAAACTTGACAGACAGAAAGGAAACATGACTGAAGAACCCTGGCCCACCACAAGACCACACAAGAGCCACCCACTTCTAGAAAAGTCCCAGG
>PVKA01052017.1:0-11907 GCA_004027165.1 Ctenomys sociabilis | reverse complement strand
ACCAAAAAAAAAAAAAAAAAAAAAAAAAAAAAAAAATTTTTTCCCGGGAATGGTGGGGTATGCCTGTAATCAAAGAATTGGGGGGGTTGGGGAAGGAGGATTGTTTTGAGTTTAAAGCCAGCCTGAGCTAAAAAGTGAGCTCGAGCCCACCCTAAACTACAAAAAAAAACACTTTAAAAAAAAAAAAAAAAAAAAAAAAAAAAAAAAAAAAAAAAAAAAAAGTGAATTCAGAAATATCTCTCACCTCGGGGTTTACCATATGTAATGTAGAGGAAATACTTTAGGATTGTTTCAAGGATTAAATTAACTATGAAGTCATGAGCATAAATTGGAGCATCACTCTATGACCAATCTATTAACTATTAATGGTAAAAACTAGCTTTGTGTTTGGACAAAGATTGGGCTCATTCTTTCAATACATTAGCAGAGCTGGTGAAAAATGTCTCAGATTAAGGAGGAATACAAGAAAAGAATTCAGAAGCCAGTCTGGACAAGAACTATAATACCTCACAATTCTAGGAAGAGCAGGTCATAGCACCACATATGTGAAAATGCCCCCTACAGTTGGAGAATAGTTAACACAGACTCCTTATGATCCCATAACTCTAACCAGACTGAAAATGGGAGCAAATGAATCTTTTAAAAAGTTCTCCAGGGTAACAGCAATGTATTTGTAAATATGGCTAAGGAAATAATAATTATTAATGTACTAATGAAGTCAGCTCTATTAATATTTTAGCATACTTATCTGAATTTCCAATTTTCACTGAGAACCTTGTTTTTCTTATGATTGAATTACAAAATTCTCTTCCAACTGTAAGCCCTATTTTTCTTATAATTTTTCATTTACAAATTATACCACTAAATAGTTAGCTGATTTGTGATATCAATTTAATCAACTACAAGGCCATGCATGGTGGCACACACTTATAATCCTCAGCCTCCTGAGCAAGTGCCTGGCAAGCACAAGGTCCTGAGTTTGATCCTTGGTACCCAGAAAGAAAAAAAATTTCACTGAAGTTGCTCATAGTTAATAAACACACCAATTTATGTCTGTCCTATGTGGTTCCTTGTTTAATGATACATAAGTTAACCTTTCCTGTAAAGTTTTAGAAACGAACACTCCCTATATATAAATAAAATTTATAACACTCTAGAGTTTGTACGGGTATAAAAAATTCTCTCTAGAATTTTGAATAATATCAATCTGCTTTCTCAGTTGAGCCCCAAATTTTCTGATCAAGGAGATTATGGAGCCACAGAGGAAAGAGACTGATGTTCTATAGTGTGCCTGGGGAGAGTCACATGGAGAGAAAACTTTCTCTCCGGCTCTCACAGAGAGCAAACTGGTCAAGCATTGGCCGTAACTCATCCACATGGATGACACAGACAAAGGATATATAGAATAAGGCACAGGATTATAAGATAAACCTTGAGGGGACTTCACTGACCTCATCAGAAACAAAAACTACATGTTTTGGTATATAGGTCTTGCTCTAGCTAAGCCTTAACCATCCAGCAGAAAAGTATAAAAATGAGGTATACACCGCAGGGCCATAATAACAACTTGAGCTGTAAATGGCTACAGTTGACAACTTCTTCAGATAACTCACTATTGTTGTAGAATGCTGGATTGTGTTGGATTGTGTTGTTGAGTTCAGGCCCTAAATTGGTTGAATGACAATGGAGTGCCCATCTTTGACAGGTGTAGACAAAGGGAGAGGTATAGAAAGGAGGAATCGTGATGTGTGTGTATGGACAGTATAGTTGGGATAGATAACGCTGTGCTACATAATTCTACTAACCTCTTTTTAGAACTGTGTCATTGTTATTTGTTTCTCAATAAAATTAATAAGAAAAACAAATTAGAGGCACCAAGTGGTAGTTAAGTTTGTGTTTGATAATTTCACTCAACATTATATAAGTTTGCGTTTGATTAATTTCACTCAACATTATATTTTCCAGGTGCAACCATTTTTCTACACAAGTCTCAGATTGATCCTTCCTTGTAGTCAAGTAGTATCCCACTAGGTATGGATTCTGCATGTTTTCATCCAGTGTTCTGCTGATGGGAATCAGGCTGCTAATTCCTTTTCTCATCCTCTCTTCCCTTCTCCCATCTCTTGGACTCCTTCCCATCTGAGAAACACCTTGATGAATTCCGAGAACAGCAGAGTGACTTTTATGGTCCCTCTCAAGTATGAGCAAATCATTTGTATTCTTCTTGTCACCCTAGTGGTTTTCTTAAGTCTGTCAGGAGGCCCACTTCCGTACGATAGATAACCTTCATGTTAGTTGGAGCTGCTGCTTCTTGCTTCTAACCTAGTGCTGCTAGAAGTGGCAGGGTGTGATAGGGAAGGCAGAGGTGGTAACTCTGCCCCTTGTTCCCTGCCTCCTGCCCTCCCTCTGCCTCTTTTTCCTCCAGCTTGTTAATTGTAGTTTCTAACCATTTGAGCTTGGACATAAAGTATGAGGAAAGCAAAAGCATTTGGCTAGTACTGAAATGCTGACACTTTCTCCTGGCAAATGAAAGATCCCACTTGCCAAATCCAAATCACTTGGGTGTCTAACTTGCTATTCTTCTAATACCAGGCGAAATTCACTACAGTTGCTCATTCCCTTACCTGGTCTACATGCCACTGCTAGGCTACTGTGTAACTCTGGCAGCTATTTGGGGCAATACTTAAAGAAGTCAAGAGTGGTTTGTTTCTTTTAAATTCTTACTTGTGGGAAGAGGAGATGTTTCAATGGAATAAGTGCTTCCCTGGCAAGCACAAGGGCCTGAGTTCAATCCCTGGTTCTGTCCCCCCTACAAAAAAATTCTTAATCACTACATTGAACTGTTGCACAATAAATCCTTTGGAACCATTTTGTATCAATATTCCTGTCTTACATCATATGAGAGTTTCTAGTTAGGCAGTTTTTCCGTATTCCCTTTTCCTTTGTCGGCAGCTAGGGACACCACAAGGTCTTTCTGGATGATATTGAAGCCACTCTCTGGCTTTTTTCATCCCTGGGTTGCGATGAAAAAGATACCCAGCCCTTCCAGCTATGGGAGGTACACAAGGCTTACTAGCAGCTTCCTTAAAAGTCTGTTCTTGAATTTCAATTCTTCTTCCAGTACCCAGTCTTTCTAGGTATAGGTGGGTGGTCTGGCCAGAGAATAACATTTATTTCTAGCCTCCTGTTAGGCAACAACATCTCAATGGCTGAAAGAATATTTAGCATCCATGGTCTTGTGCTCTCTTCAGCACTAAGGATAAAGAATGGATTTAAAAAACTATCGTGTTAAAACCTGATTCAGACATTAAGTGTCTATTGTTTCCTTGGAGATAGAATCACCAGGAAAGAACGAGAATGTTGTTCTCCTCTTGGCTTTATTATTTTTGAAGAGATTTTTAGATTTTGATTTAACATATGCTCCTTATTTTCACCGAAGTCCAAAGCACTAGGCTAAACACACACACACACACACACAGACACACACACACACATCTTTTATTATTAAGACATAATTCTTCTTAAGACTAACAAAAGGAAACACTAATTTGGCAGCAGTTTTAAAGTCTATCATTGAGTAGGCAAACTATTAGATTGATTAAAGAGATTTTTACACAAGGACAGTCTACTAATTTGCTGAGCATTGTATCTCAAGGTTAAAAAATTCTGGCTACATTTGAAAGCAGGGAAGATCAATTAAAACATTCATTAGATTCCTATTTACACTTTAATTGTCAACTCTGCTCATTTGTTGGAAGCCTTTTTCAGTCATTAGTGTCTGTCAGTAAGAAATATATCTTAATTTTGCTTATATTCATTTATTCATCTTTTCATTCAATCAACAAACATTAATAATGTGCCAAGCTCTTTGCCAGGTTTTAAAAAATATGCTGATGAAAAAAAAAGAAGACAAAGCTTACCATCGGCGACACATTCTCCTCAGATTCTCAAGTAATCACAGTTAATATAAAGGCATTAGTCTTCCTAAAGTTAAAATAATAATTGCTTCTTGCAATAGAAATATGCAAAAAGGACTCTAAATAAGATACATCTTTGTTGTTCTTTTGCATGGGTGGTTAGCAGCCTGTTCCCTCTTCTGACATAAAAGATCTAATGAGCATGGGCTTGGCTGCTGTTGGCCTTGTGTCTGTTAGAAACTCCACAGCTAGAGAGTGGGCTCTAGAGGTGTCCCCGGACTCTATGGGGAGGGCGGCACCATCCCTGAGAATGGAGGGAACATAAGCCGGTTTCTGATCCAAGAGCTTCTGCTGCTGGGAGCCACACAAAGGGAAACCACCAGAGGAAGACTATGAGGGCTCCGGCACCACCTCCATGGTAGCCCTTCCTCCATGGTAGCCCTACGCCTTACCTTATGTTTATTTTTTTGCAGAGCTGGGTACTGAACTCAAGCCCTTGCGCTTGTCAGGGAAGTGCTGATTCTACTGAGCCATCTCCCCCGCCCCCTTACCAGTCTTTACATTTGTTGCCTTTGTGTCTGGCACTGCCCCTCTAGGGCTTCTGCGCAAGAATGGCTCCTGGAACACAAGCCCAGATTAAGGCTTCTCTGGCCACTCAGCCATCAAACTATGGTGGGAGGCTTCTTGTCTCAGACTATGACTCTCAGGACAATGTAATTTTGCATTAGAGGCTGAGAGTTACTTATTCAATCAGATCTGGTACATTTGAAGTGCTTTCTTTTACTGTCAGTGGTACTCATCCCTGTGAAAGATACAGAAGACACACTGACCACCGCGTTTACTTTTTGGTAGAAACATGACAGGTGAGGCAAGACAATGTGATGGCCTGTATCGGCTCTGCCATTCAGAAAGTGGGGAACCGCATCATGCCATTTGGGTTTTTGAATTGGCTTCTTTCAATAAATAATTATTTTGCCTCATTTGAAAAGCCTGTCATTATTTCAAACACATAGAAAAGTAAATATGTGCCCACAGATACAGGATCTTATGTTTACCAATAATTTTTTTTTACATTAAAGAAAATATTGAAGTACATTCACCCTACTTTTTCTCTTCACTCCAGAGACACCCACTCTCTTTACGTTTATATGCATTATTGTGAGGCTGGGGAGATGGCTCAGTGGAATAAGTGCTTCCCTGGCAAGCACAAGGGCCTGAGTTCAATCCCCGGTTCTTCAAAAAAAAAAAAAAAGTTATATGCATTATTGTTACATGCATCCTTGTAGTTTTCAGAAACTATATAAAGCACTAGTTATTTGTTTTTAAATTTAAACAATGTGTGTTATATTTGAACTTCCTTTTTCTCATTTAATAGTGCAGCTCTATTTGTTTTTTAGTCTACTGTACCATTAAATAAATGAATCTCTAACTTTCCTCTTAGTTTGTTTGAACATTTGTTACTGATGTTTTACTCTTTCAAACTATGCTGTCATAAACCTGTAGATCTCCCACTGTAAATTTCACACACATTTCTAGGTCCTTGACTGACATCCCACCCCATAGGAAGGATATGTTCAGTTTGAGGATCAGTTTGGGACCTCAGAGAATAACTAGGGATTAAGAGTGGATTGGACATGCAGTAGATTTATTTTGGACAGAATCTCTAAAAGATAGAAGGGGGAGGAGAAGTCTGTGGGCAAGTGCTCAGATGTAGTGCATGTCTGATCCCTGTGCAATAAGAGAGGTTGAAGGGTGGGTTGGATCAGAAGAGTGTCCCTGAACAGTTCTAAGAAAATACCCACCAGGCTGAAGGGGCTGCCTTAAAACGCACTACTATTATGGACTACTGGACTATATTGGATTAATTTGCTGAATTCACGTATGTACAATATTTAAATGTCAATGGAATACCCATCTCTGGCAAAAGTAAACAAAAAAATAAGATACAAATGAAGAACCATTTGTATCTGTATATACAAAATGTTAAGATAGACATACAGCTCCATTCTCTTAATTTAATGAGAAGAAAGATTTGTACTAGTAGTGTTTGAACAGAATATCATGTCTGCAGCTTGCACTATGAATAACCACTATGAAGATAACAATATGCAATGTATTAATCATTAAAACTGTCCTACTAAGCAGTTTGAAACTCTCTCATTGCTATTTGTTTCTCAATAAAATTAATAAAAAAATAAAAATTTAAAAAAGAAGAAAAACTGGGAGTAGGAAAAGTACAAGTGAAAAAGGAAAAAAATTATATTTAGGTACATTTGCAGAACATTTTTGACAATTGTATTGTCAATTTCTGCTGGTCATTTGAAAGGAGCAGTTAATGCTTAAGATATTTTTACTCTGATATTTTTATTTCTCTTGAATTGCTTATAACTTCTTTGTTCTGTTTTTTTTTCATTAAATAAATCTTACATATTTATGTCTGGCAATCTGAACAACCAATTTAAAGATGACATGTAGGACAGTAACCACTGATGAATTCCCATGCTCCTTTGTTTAGTGAAATCTTGTATTGTTTCTAATCCTTTTTTTCTATCACTATGATATATTCTCTTAAAAAATTGTCACAGATGAAGTAGTTCACGGAGGTTGTGTTTCTTGTAATTTGAGTCCCATTTTTTATTTAATAAAAAAATAATGAGGGTGACAAAAAACAAAAGAAAAAAAACAAAGAAAGGAGCTCAGCATCAAGTAGGAGTAGACCGTTGGTTTCCACATGATGTTCAGCTGTGATCTGGGGCAGCAGGCAAGGGTGTAAGCCCACAGGCAACATTAGCAATGAAGCGGAGAAAGTTGCCTTCAGGGCTCTTCTGAAGAAGGTCTTAGCCTCATGTGTGACTGGCCACTGTAAATCATGCTTTGCTTTTTCTCGGAGGGCCTGAGAAGGGCTCAGGCAGCTGGTTACCTCACCCGAGGGCCTCCTGGCATTGTGTCCATGCTACTGGACCTTGATGTTCATTTTGGAATGAAGCCCCTCTTTCCTGCTTTAGGGGAATGCTATGTTGCCAAATAATTGTTTTGTCATTTTATCATATATTCCTAATGAGTTTCTGTTGTCTCAGTCCTCTCAACTCTGTTGTCAGAATCAGAAAGACTTCATGTTCTTCATCTGTAAAATAAAAGGATAGAATCAACTAACTCAGGCTACTTTCTGCTTCCCTAATCTGATTCTAGTTTATCTTCTAAAAACAAGTTTTACCGTGGCAAATGGACAAGGCAGTCACATTTTGGGGAGTGATACAGTCAAAGATAATTGCGAAAAAAGAGACAAATCTGGAAATACAGTCCTGGAAAGAAAGGTAGGAGCGGTATGAACTGAGACTTCCTGCATTTCACAAAGTAGTGATGTCATAGAGAAGTAGATGTAGAAGTAAAAAAGAAGACATGATTTTAGTGGCATCTCTGGGTTAAGGGTTCATGGTTTATTCATTTTGGTGTATCTGAATCTTAGTGTACTAGTTAGGGCATAGGAATACGATATTAGTGTCTATATTGGTTGTACTGTTGATTTCTGCTGTTTTAAATTTTTTTGAATTAATTTCTTCCTCCCTCCCTCCCTCCCTCCCTCCCTCCCTCCCTCCCTTCCTCCCTTCCTCCCTCCCTCTCTTCTTTCTTTCTTTCTTTCTTGGACTATAGGCATGCGCCATTACACCCAGTTTCAGTAGCCAGTACAGCACTCCCAGGGTTCTGGGGTCGGCATGGCATGAGGCACCAGGGATAGAACCCAGGTCTTTGCATTTGCCTGGCAGGTGTATAGATCACCAAGTTATCTCCCTGTCCTTCTGCTGGCGTTTTGAAAGTAGTAGTTAATGCTTAAATGTTTTTTCTTTCCTTTTGAATTTCTTGCAATTTTTTTGTTATTGTTTTTTCCTTTAAACAAACAATATTGGAGCTAGGGAGATGGCTTAGTAGAATAAGGGCTCCCCTGGCAAGCTCAAGGGCATGAGTCCAATCCCCGGTTCTGCCAAAAACAAAAAACAAACAAACAAAAAAGTCCAATATTAATGTGCATAAAGTTGAACTTCCTTGGTAAGAGCCAACTCTATTGTTTGTATTTAATGCCTTATACTATATATCCTGATGGACTATGTAAGCAGGAGAACACAATTTAGTTTATATGGAGTTTATCTTCCTGTAGATACACTGGGTAGAGAATTAGGGCTGATGAGGGAGCTCAGAAGACTAAGTGCCCGCTTAGGCAAGTACAGGGACCAGGGTTTGATCCCCAGCATCACATGCCCCACTGGTTCTGCCCCCAGACACACTGAGCTGGCCACTGAGACCAGGTGTGGTGGTGCATGCCTGTAATCTCAGCTCTGGGAACATTGAAAACAGTAGGCTCACTACAAGGTCCAAGCTGTGAAGTGAGACCCTATACCCCATATATTTAAAAAGAGAAGAAGAAGAAGAAGAAGAAGAAGAAGAAGAAGAAGAAGAAGAAGAAGAAGAAGAAGAAGAAGAAGAAGAAGAAGAAGAAGAAGAAAAAGAAATAATTAGGGCTTAAGTGGAATGACTAGTATGATGTAATTCTTCTGACAAGGTTATTGAAGTATAGACAAATCTTTGATATCTTTGGGGAAAAATATGGCAGAATGCTCAAGCTGACTAATAATATAGTAACTTATGGCTCTTTCCGTATGGCTGGTCATTTTCTGACAGGAAAATTTTCTTGTCATTTTCTGACAACAGACAGTAATGTTGCTAGAAAGGAGATATGTAATCCCAAGAGTTAACCACTAAATTTGCAAAACTCGTAATGGCTTTTGCATTAGAAGTCCTGGAGGTCCATTCAGATTTCTTGATGCCTGCAGTTCTCTCTTGTTCAACAGGTCTGTGTTAAAAATTTCAGCTTCTTTTGCGCAGCTGGAGCACACAGGCTGGTGCATCAGTGTCTGTACTGTGTGTGCAAGGAGGGCAAACCTGGATGGGCTGTTTCCTGTTCAGTCACCAGGGCCTGAGCCTCAATGTCTGGGTAAATCTGGCAGCTATCACTGAAGCAGGGGATCTCTTTTTTAGTTGTATTCACATGATTTTGAGTGTGCTGATTTAAGGTCCCGGTATTTCCGATTCTTGCCTAGCATTTATGAATTCAACTTCCATTTTCAGGTTTTTCAAAGGCCACTTGAGGGTTTAAGTGATGCCTTTAATTATAACTTAAAGTATAGGCAATTGTCTTTCACCAAGCTAACAATTATCTGAAGTATGTTATTAGAGAGTGAGTTACAGATGTTTGCATGGTTTGTGAAACAGGCATCAAAATAACTGGGGGAGAAACGAGGTACACTAGTGTGGAATAATGAAGCTTGAAAACAAGTTTGATTATGTCTGGAGTTTATATGGTAATGAGCCCTAATTCTCAGGCATTAAGATTTTTTGTAAACCTTCTTACAGTCTCTTTGGCTTGCCTTCATTCAGCAGAGGAGATGTTGGCAATGTTTTCATTAACTTTTAAAATATAAACACTGAGCTCTAATGCAGCACTTTACAATGCTGTTGGAGACTTCATTTTATGTAATTCTTTGAATTTCCCTGGGAGAGAGGTGATAATGCTCCCTTGAGGATAGCCACTAAGAGGAGACAGCAATTTTCCAGAAATGACTCACATACTTTAGAAGTAACAATGTTGAATTGCAACCCATATGTATTTTTTTTTCTTGATAATCCAACCTAAAAAGCCCGTTATATCACCAAATGACTAGAATGCTGGAGCAATTTTTCAGTATTGAGGCATTTTTCAGGTTTTTGAAAAATTTGAGTAAGTAAATACTCATAAAAATTATACTTGAGAATAAATATATTGATTTAAGGATCAAGACCAGTATGTTTATTTTTCCTTTAGCCAGGCTGTACAGTCCCTTCCTCACTCACACTTAATGTGTTCATAGTCCCTCGGGATGACAATAAGGCTGGCAGAAGGGGGAGAAGGTATAGTTGTAGTAAGGGCTGGTTTTTATTGTGACTTTCATTTATTACTTGTATAATCTTTTTATTTTTTAATGCGTTTGGTTGTTGCAGGGTCTCACTACAAAGATCAGACTCGTGGTGATCCTCCTGCGTTAAGCCTTCCCAGTGCTGGGATTACAGGCATTCACCACCACTACCCTCCCTGAAGACTCTGGCCAGCTCAGCCTGCCCTGGGTGCAGGGTTGGTGCAGCATGTGGTGCCAGGGATTGAACCATGGTCCCTGCACTTGTCTAAGCTTGCCTAAGCAAGTGCTTTAGTCCTGTGAGCTGTCTCGCTGGCCCCTAGTTGTATAATCTTGGGTAAGCTCTTGGTTTATTTGTAAAATAATAAAAAGAAGTGGTAACCCAATAGGATTTTTAGAAATAAATGTATGGGATAATTTTTTGTTTGTTTTTGTAGGGTTGCACTGCACAGCTCAGACTCAAAGTGATCCTCCTGATTTCTGCCTCCCTAGTGCAGGGATTATAGGCATTTGCCACCATGCCCCAAACTCCATTCCCAGCTTAGTGCACCCAGGGGTGGGGTTGGTGTGGCATGCCATACCAGGGGTTGAACGCTGGCCCTTGTGCTTGCCTAAGCAAGCACTTACTCTGCTGAGCTACATCACTGGCCCTGAGATGATATTTGTAAAATGCCTGCCATTCTAGGCACTGAACGGATCATGACCATTATATTTAGAGTGCAGAGTAGGGAATTATTCATCTCACCCTTTCAGAAGGTAGGTAGCTTAAAAAAACATCCTGGTAGGTTTGTGACAATTTAAGTGACCTAAATGGGCCACATTTCCCCAGATTTTTAATATAATAGCTTCCTATCTATTTTTATTTAAAATTCTAGGATATGGTAAGAACATGCATGATTCTATATAATTTTATACTGCAGAATACTCTACTACTGGCCTTATACTTTGAATCAAATACATACAGTAGGCCTTGAGTAAAACTAACGGTCTATTTTCTAAACTAAAGTGGATTTTTTAAGTCAGCATAACTTTTTCACTTTCTTGAGGTGTTAGCTTTTTTGTTTTGTTTTTTGGTGGTACTGGGGATTGAACTCAGGACCTTGCACTTGCCAGGTAAGCGCTTACTCTACTGAGCTATCTCCCTGGCCCTTGAGATGTTAGTTGTCTTTGTTTACCTTAGTTTCTCTGGATGGAATAGCATGAAATTTAGTCTTGTCATATCATAAAGACTGGCATTTTTAGTTGGCTCCTCAATAGAAATATGTAGTGGAAATCCATGCAAGTGGCAGTTCTAATGTGGCTTCATTAACTTAGTTTCAGGCTTGTGAGTGTGTGAAAGAAGGAGCAATGCTGTGGAACCTCAGGCCCTCACCTTTTCTTCTACTGCTCCATCATCTCTCCCCTCCTTCTGTGTCTTTGCCTGCCTTAGGAATGCCTATAGCAGAGGCCCAAGCACATTTTGGTATGCTAGGTACTGCGAAGCATTCAGGGTACAGCTGGAAGCAAGTGCCTTTCCCATCTTCAGCCTTTTTTATTTTTTTTAAATAATGACTTTAAATTACAAAATAGAGGTGGTGTTTATGACAATGATGGTTTCCTACCAACATTAGCTTACATGCTCTGAGTACTTGCTAAGTGCCAGGCACAATGGGCTCTGCACGATTTCACATATCTCTTAGAGCACTCTTGCTACGGACTGATTTGTGCTTCGCAAGTCCAGTTCCCTATTGTTGAATTTGGAGATAAGACTTTTTTTTTTTTTTTTTTTTTTTTTTTTTTTTTTTGAGACAGGGTCTCACTGTGCAGATCAGGTTGGCCTTAAGTTCACTTTGTAGCTCAGGCTGGTCTTGAACTCACAACAATCCTCCTGCCTCAGCCTCCCTAGTGCTGGGATTACAGGCATGCGCCACCCGGCCCGGCGAGATAAGACATTTTTGAGAAGTGTTTCACGGTAAATGAGGTCAGGAGGGTTTGCAGGGTCCTTATGAATGGGAACACAGTGGGCTTGCCCTGTACCACTTGAGGACACACAGGGAATGCGCTCACTT
>PVKA01052016.1:0-11907 GCA_004027165.1 Ctenomys sociabilis | reverse complement strand
TCTCTCAGGCTCTCACAGAGAGCAATCTGGTCAAGCATTGGCCGTGACTCATCCACATGGATGACACAGACAAAGGAACTACAGAATAATGTACAGGACTACAAGATAAACCCTGAGAAGACTTCAATGACCACATAGGAAATATAAAGTTCATGTGTTGGTATATAAGTTTTGATCTACCTAGGTCTTAACCATCCAGAAGAAAAGTATAAAAGTATAAAAATAAAGTATACATCGTGAGCCCATAATATTAAGCTGAGCTGTAAATGGATATAGTCGACGATTTCTTTGAATAACCCCCTATGGTTGCAGAATGCTGGACTGTGTTGGATTGTGGTATCGAGTTCAAGCACTTAAGGTAGTTGAATGTCAATGGAGTGCCCACTTTAGACAGGTGTAGACAAAGGAAGGGTTGTAGAAAGAAAAAATCATGATGTGTGTATAGACAGTACAGTTGGGATATATAACGCTGTGCTTCTACATAATCCTATGAGAGGCAAGATCTGCACTAATGGTGGTTGGACAGGATATTATGTCGGCTTTTAGTGCTATGGTCACCCACTAGGTAAATAATTATTGAATCTTTGATATAATTCAGCTATAAAAAACCCTGTAAATATAATATCATGTATGCACCTTGTACAATACCAAAACGTTATGAAAACAGTTTGCAATGTATTAATTCATCGAATGTGTATGGTTAAGATGTCTTGAAACTGTCTGATTGACATTTGTATTTTAATAAAATAAAAATAAATGAAAAAAATAATAAAAAATAATAATAAAAAAAATAAAATCAAGCACTTCTTTTCATTAAAAACACATTAGGAGAGTGGAAGGTAAGCCACAGGCTGGGAGAGAATACTAGCAACAAACAAACAAGGGTCATGTACATAAAATATTCCAAATTATCAATAAGAAAAGGCCACAATCCAGTAGAAAAGACTGGCAAATGCCTGAAAAGAGGATACTGTTAAAAGCAGACTACTCAAATATCCAGCAAATGTTTTAAAGAGGGTATACTTCATTCATAGCCAATGTGACACTTGAGCTAGATTATAAAAATTATTGATTTCAATGCTGTCCAGCAGATCAGTAAAGCTCATTTCTGGGTGTGTCTGCATGGTCATGGAAGCATGGCCTTGTGACTACGTCCAGTCGGTGATAGTTTCCCCTTTGCTCACATTCCGCTGCTATGCTTTTCAGCCACCATGACCTAAACAGCTTTGGTCAGCCATGCCTTTCTTCATATTTCTACCTTGAAGCCAATCTCACCTATAGGCTGAAACCTGTCAAAACGTGAGGAAAAATATGCTCCCTCCTCCTTTAAGTTGCTTATGTTGAATAATTGATCCCAGTGATGAAAAATGTGACCAGTACAGTAAACTAGAACCAGGAGTAGGGTCTTTGCTGCTATTATGTCTGACCATAGTATTCAAAAGTCTTTGGAACCAGTGTGTAGAAGAAGTTTGCAAATGTTGAAAGATAGATTACAGAAGCCTTAGATGGAAAAAAGAGGTGGATAGCGATTCTTTCTGGGGCTCAGAAGAACAGAATGCTGATAGGAATACAGCCAAGAAAGGTCAAGTTTGTAAAGTGTTATCCTTAAGTGGAAAGCTATCAAGAATTGGCCCAGAGACCAGGCATATTACACTCCCACAAAGAATTTAGCTACATGCTGGCAATGCCACAAGACTAAAGAAGGTTGACTGTATGATACAATAATAGATCTGGTAGAAGAAATTTGAAGGCAGCCCAATATTCAGGCTATTATATGGGTACTGCTCGGTGCTTTTAGCAATATTTAAGTGAGAGTCAGGAACAAAAATATAGAAAAAAAAAAAGTTAGATAAACTTAAGTTTTTCCCTGAAAGAACCATGGTAAAGTTCAAATCAAAAGATATGTGGAAGATGAAAACATTAATGCTATTAAAAAGAAACAAAGTTCTTTGAACAAAAAGATGCCTTAAGGGCAACTCAGGAATCAGAGAGATCCCACTCACTTACACAGAAATGTAAATCTTTCCTTTGAGAACAGACATCCTTAGTGCCCTGTTCAAGATGAGCCACTTGAATAAGTGGTCCTCTAGGATTTAATTTACTGTCCCCATTCATCCAATAACTCAGACTCTGCTACAGCCATGGTTCAAAGGGTTGGCTGTGCTCAAGCCAACAGCAGACTTTGGCACTCTCCATACCATGCTGCTTATTCAAGCATGTAGAATGCAAGACTTAGTGGTCATGGGGGCCTTCACCACATATTGTGTGATTAGGCAATACCTTAAAAGGAGGGTGCATGAAGTTGTAGGAATGAAGCTGAAGGGGCAGTGGAGAGCCCAGGAAGTCAGGGATCCTAGAAACATGGGATCTCATCCAAGGAAAGCTGTCAGAAGCAAGCAGAGATGGCCCAAGAGAGATGTCAAGTGATTTGTGACTAACAGGGCCACAGGCACAGATCACCCACCTATCCTGCATCAATAGTACTTAATGCTTCCCTCATGGTTTCAGTCTTATTTTGGTCTCCTTATTTCCTTCTCCTTCCTTTTTGGAATGGCTGTGTTAACTCTGAGTCACTTTAAGGGATTATGCAACTTGGTTTTGTGTTAATTTTATAGATTTACACAAGTGAAGAATTTCCTTTGAGTTCAGAGGAGGCTTTGTCTTGGACTTTTGAACAATGCTAGAACTTTTAAGGCTTTGAGAAGCACATAAGTGTGGTTTCCATTACCTGTGGAATAGATATGTTAGGTGGAAATATTGAAGAGTTTATTTGTGTTTATTTGAAGATAAAGTACAGCTTAAGGAAATCTGTTTGGATGTCAAGTTGGCATGAAGTGGATTTGCTGGAGAGCTTCGCAGAAGATTAGTGAAGCAGAATTCTAGACCTGTCTGAGTGTGGCATACACCTAGGGCATATATCTGGTTACTGCTCACTTCCTCTCTGGTGCAGTTTTTCTATTCTGCTTTCTAGTCATCATGAACTAAGCAGCTTTGCTTGATCATACCTTCTCCATGATGTGCCTGCTTAGTCAGGCTACTGTGGACTGAGTCCTCCAAAACCATGGGCCAAAATAAGCTCTTTTGCTTCAAGTTGTTCATGCTGGGTAGTTTACTATAGGGATGAAAAGCTGAATAATTTGTGAACAAAAGGTAGGTATACCTCCACAACCCCATCATAGTTCAAATAACTGAAAACATCAAGGGTTAGCTAGTTTTAGAAGCAACAGTTAGTCACAAATGACAGAAATAGAAAATGATTTTAAATGTCTGCTTTATATAGTGTGCTTAATTGAAAGCTATTAACACATTAGTGACCCAACATATATAGTTTCCCCAATAGTAAGATCTAACCAGAAAATAATTAGGCTTGAAAATTACAGATCAAAAATACCCCAAAAAAAAAAAAAAAAAAAAAAACAACTATATGCACCCTACAGGGTGTTCAGGGTCTCACTACTAGATCATACTCGTAGTGATCTGCCTGTTCACAGCCTCCCAAGAGCTGTTATGGCAGGCATGTGCCACCAAGCCCAGTCTCAATTGCTGCTGTCTCATGTGCCCCGGGGCGTAGCCCTCAAGTCAGGCCTGGGGATTGAACCCAGCCCCTACATCTGCTTGCAGGCTCTGTAATCCACTGAACTATTTGGCTGGCCTATGTTAATTACTGTAGCTGTACTACTAACTTGTTTTGAAACTATCTCATTGCTATTTCTTCAGCAATAAAATTATTTTTTAAAAAATACCAACCCTAATCAACCTATCCTTTCTTTGCCTACTTACAGGATAGCCACCCTACAATAGTGATGGAAGGTTTGAGTTAACTGTTGTATAAATTCGCATGAGAAATACCTAACTGACTAAATTAACACAATTCTGGGAGTGGCTGAATGGATTTACTGAAGACAGAAAACATACCCTGGATGTGAATGACACTGCCCAGTAGGTCTGCAGCCAGAATGGAATACAGTTGGGACAGAAGAAGGAAGTTTTGCTTCTGTTTCTTCAGAGGAGCTCCAATCTCTGCCATTGCTTTGGAACGTCAGGCTTCCAGTGAGGCCTTCTCAGACTCCTTTCCCTCCAGCTTGGTCTCTTCAGCCTTTGGCTTTCAGTGAGATTCTGCAGTGAGCTTGAAGAGATCATTTGGCTCTCCAGGCCACAGACAGTACTTTGATGTTTTCCACACCTAACTCTGCAGGCAGTCACTGTAGATCCCACATATCCGTATAGTGCTTATTACTACATCTGATACTTGGGTGAACCCTAAGTCATACTGCAGTTGGCAAAAATAGGCTAATTAGGGCTGATCTTCAGCTTTCAAAGCTTATGAGTTTCCAGGTAGGTTTGTTAGGAAACAGAGTATGTGTTAATATCTTCATGTATTATGAAAAAGCAAACATGAGAACATGAGAAGAACATTACTGGTAACTACTGAAATCAAAAATAACCCATATGTCTATCAAATAATTAACATGTGGTATTTTGATGTAATAAAACACACTAAAGCCAAACAAACTTGAGCAATTATAGTAGGAAACTTGAGAAACATAATTTAGGGGCTAGGGAGATGACTCTGTGGAATAAGTGCTTTTCTGGCAAGCGCAAGGGCCTGGGTACAATCCCTGGTCCACCAAAAAAGAAAAAAAAAAAAAAAAAAAAAACAAGAAACATAATTTAACAAAAGCCAGGCAAAAACAATACATGATACACATAAGGCCAAAAGAACTGATAGTGACACCCATGAAAACAATAGTTCTGTCTTAGTTGAAGCTGGGGCACAGTGGTGAGGTGGACACAGTGTGGTTCTAGGGGCTGGCATTGCTCTGCTACATGCACAAGGAAGTGGTTTCACAAGTGAGTTCATTTTGAAATAATTACTTCAGTGAAATTGATTATCTTTGCACTTTTTATTATGATTATGTTCTCTTAACAGTTTTTCTCTTCTTTTTTTAATTTGTAATGGGTCAGATGTGGTCTTTCTTCGGAGAAATAAAAAATAAATAAAAGAATAAAAACTTATTTAATATCAATTTTATTCAAACACTAAGCTTTTTATCAAAATAATTAAACTAATATTTTAAGTCTTCCCAATTAACAATTATCCTTTGAAGATTAGAATAGAAAAGTTCTAAACATAAATAAAGGAAAAAAGAAATAATCTACAGAATGTAAAAGTCTCCCAGCCGGTCCAGCCCTGCAACTCTCCAGTGCCCCCATCACCAAGTGCACCTAGCAAGTGACAAGTTTTGTGACTCTTCTGGCCCCTGTTCCACCCAAGCCCGACCCCGACCCAGTGAGTGTATGGGAGAACTAAAGGTTTCCTAACATGCCTCCAGCTGCCAGAGACATCTGGAGCCCCCACCCCCAATACCTCCAAGCCAGCAAGACTTTCTGAGACTCCATAGGCAATCCACCCCAGCCCATCCAGCATTGCAACTCCCTAGAGGCCCTGCCCCCAAGCCCGTGGAGCAAGTGAGAAGTTTTGTGACTCTTCCACCCCTAATCAAACACAGAACAGCCCAGTGAGTGTGTGGGGGAGCTTCTGCGTTCCTCTGTGCTCCCTGGGCCAGAGACACAACAGAGGGGAACCACAGGCTCACAGTTGTGCCTGAAGGACAGCAGCAAAAAGAACCTAAACACAATGGCTAGATCCAGGCAAGGCATAACTGCATAATCTCAAACTTAATAGATCAGCACCCATATCTCATTAGGCACTAAGTTTATAGCTGCACCAAAGCTCTACGCCAAAGGTTTGAGGTCAGTGCTAAAAAAAACATGAAAAAGACATGGAACAAAATGCAGTCTCAGGCCTCGAGCCCACCAATAATTGCAGAGGACACTAGCTCAGCTGAAATGAATAAATTAACATAGGCAGAAGCAAAGAAACAACAGCAGAAAGATATAGAGGAACTCAGACCAGAACTAACGCCTGAAATAAAAATGAAATTTTTTAATATATAGCATCTGAAGTAATGAATCTAATCCAGAAATGTATGGGGGAAACCCAAAGCCCACCTGGAGCAAGTGCACAGAACACTATTCCAACTGAAACATATGAATTAACAGAGCTGCAAGCAAAGAAACAACAGCAGAAAAGTAAAAAGGAAATCAGAGCAGAAAGGATTTCTGAAATAAAAAAAGAATTCTTTGAAATCATAGCATCTGAAGTACAGAATCAATTTGGGAAATCTATAGAGGAAATACAATTTGGGAAAAACTCTACAGTAAAAGAATTACTAGCTACCTCTAAAGAAGACATTGATTAAAAAATAGAGGTGATTAGAAATATGATGAATTCTCAGAATGAGCAATACAGGAAAGAAATAGATCACATAAAGCAGAGTCAAAGAGATATAGAACTGAAAATCTCAATCACGAGTCTACAAAACCATTTGACTGAAAGCGAAGACAGAGTTTCAGATCTTGAAGACGCTATGCAGGTAGTGAAAAGGTGAGAAAGGATGGTTTAAAAACAATGAGGATACAGGAAAAAATAATCCATCACCTTCAAGATGAACAATGTGAGATTAATAGGCAACAATGAGAATGAAGAAGTCAGTATCAATAATATAAAAAGAATATGAGGAGAAGTAATAGCAGAAAACTTCCTAAGTATGAGGAAAGAATCCAACATTCAGGTAACTGAAGCATACACAGTGCCAAATAACTTTAACCCAACTAAAAACCAGGACACGTAATAGTCAAGATCCCAGAAATTCAACACAAGAATAATACACTGAAAGTTGCTAGAGAAAAGAGATGTCATTCAAAGGAAAACTAATCAAAATTACAGCCGATTTATCTACACAAACCATGAAGGCAAGGAGAGCATGGAGCAAAGTTCTTCCAGTCCTGTATGAAAATAAATTTCAGTCCAGATTACTATATCCTGAAAAACACTCTTTCAAGTTTGATGGAGAAGTGAAATACATCCATGACAAAGAACAAATAAAGAATTTGATGATGACAAAGCCATCCCTACACAGGCTACTGAAAGATGTTCTAGAGGGAGACCACAATAACCAGAACTCCACGAATGAGAACAGAACAAACTCACTGAACAGGACAGACAATTAAACACAGGATGCAAAGGAGTAAACAATACCAGGTAAATAACATGACAATCATAAGTCAACACATTTGAATTATAACCATCAATGTAAATGGACTCAATTCAGCAATTAAGAGAAATAGACTGGCACAGTAGATCGGAAAACAAAACCCAGCAATATGCTATATACAAGAAACACACTTAACTCAAAAGAACATTCATAGGAATAAAGGCAAAGGATGGAAAGCAATACTACATGCCCCAGCACCTCAAAAAAAAGCAGGCGTAACAAATTTGTTCTCAGACAGTCTCAACTTCAAACCAAGAAGGATCAAATAAAGTAAAGAAGGCCACTATATAATGGTTAGGGGGAAAATTCAAGAGGAAGAGGTAACACTCATAGATATCTATGCACCAAACACAGGAGAACCCATATATATAAGATAAATCTTAATGAACATGAAAAATCTAATATCCAAGACCACAGTCTTAACAGGAGTCTTAACACCCCCTTATCTCAGAAAAATAGATCAACCAGACAAAAAAATAGCAAAGAAGTAGCAGAACTGAACCAGAGCTTGGAACAAATGGACCTGGTGGATGGGTCATTTTCTAAAATAAATAACATTCTAATACATTGTTCATACTTAAGTATTTTCAAGAAAGCAGAAGTTACCTCATGTATATTATCTGACCACAGTGCAATGAAACTAGAAATGAAAGACAAAAGAAACCAGTAAAAACTATTTTTCCTGGTAAACACAGGAAAATTAAACAATGCCCTACTCAGAAATCTATGGGTCACAAATGAAGTTAAACAAGAAATTTAACAATATCTACAATTCAATGAAAATTCAACCACAACTAACTGGAATTCATGGGATGCGATGAAAGCAGTTCTCAGAGAGAAAATCATAGCTATGAACTCACACATTAGGAAAACAGAATGGGAAAAAATAAATACCCTAATATTGCACCAATGACATATAGAAAAGGAAGAACAAACCATACCCAGAGCACAAAAACAGGAAGATATCATAAAGATTAGAAAAGAAATTAATTCAACTGAGATGAAGAAAGCAGTTCAAAGAATCAATGAATCAAAAAGCTGGTTCTTTGAAAGATGAAACAAAATCAGTAAGCCCTTAGCTAACCTCATCAAAAAGAGCAAAGAAAAATTCAAATACAAGCAATAAGGAGGGAAAAGGGTGAAATCACCACAGACTTAATGAAAATTCAGAAGATTATCAGTAGCTACTTGGAGAATCTTTACACTCAAAGAATAGAAGACACAGAAGAAATGGACAGATTCCTCAATAGGTACAAATTACAAAAACTGAATCAACAAGACATAACAACTCTCAATAAGCCAATAACAGCCAACGAGATATAAAATTTAATAAAAAGCCTGCCGACAAAGAAAAGTCCAGGTCCTGATGGATTCACAGATGAATTCTACAAGAAATTTATAGAAGACAATCCCTACACTCCTCCAACTCTTCAGGGAAATTGAAAAGGAAGCAGTCCTCCCAAAAATATTTCTGGAGGCAAGTATTATACTGATTCCAAAACCAGGGAAAGACACGACTAAAAAAGGGAACTACAGGCCAGTCTTGTTCATGACCATAAATGCAAAAATCCTCAGTAAAATCCTAGCAAATAGAATACAGCAAATCATCCATAAGATCATACAATCATACACTATGAGCAGGTAGATTGTAAGGATGGCTCAATATTCAAAAATCTATAAATGTAAAACACTATATTAATAGACTGAAACCTTAAAACCACATTATCTTCTCAACTGATGCAAAAAAAGCTTTTGACAAAGTCCAATACTCATTCATGTTCAATGTCCTACAGAAAATTATAATAGATGGCTTCTCACTCAATTTAATAAAAGTCCTCTGAAACCCAACAGCTAATATAATTCTAAATGAGGAAAAACTGAAATCTTTTATCTTAGATCTGGTGCAAGACAAGGATGTTCTCTACCAACCCTCCTATTCAGGATAATTTTAGAATCATTAGCTACAGCCATTAGAAAAGAGGGAGAAATAAAAGGAATAAGAATAGGTAAAGAAGAAGTTAAATTATCACTCTTTGCAGATGCATTGGTACATCTACTAACCAAGAAGCTACTAGAATTGATACACAAATTCAGCAGCATAGCAGCATACAAAGTCAATACTCAAACGTCAATAGCATTCCTCTACACAGATAACAAACACTCTGAGAGAGAAACTATAGAAACAATACCTTTTAAAATAGCACCATGAAAATAAAATACCTTGGGATTCACTTAACCAAGGAAATCAAAGATCTTTTCACGGAAAATTACAACACCCTAAGAAAAGAGATTATAGACGATTTCAGAAAATGGAAAGATATTCCATGCTCCTGGATAGGAAGAACCAACATCGTGAAGATGGCCATACTCCCAACATTGCTGTACAGATTTAAAGCAGTTGCTATCAAACTGCCACCAACATATCTCCCAGACCTAGAGAAATCATTCCTAAAATTTACTTAGAACAACAAAAGACCTAGAATAGCAAAGGCAATCATGGCCAACAAAGACAAGGCAAGAGGCATCACAATTCCTGACTTGAAATTATACTACAAAGGCACTGTGATAAAATCAACATGGCATTGTCAACAAAATAGACCTGAAGATTGATGGAATAGATTAGAAGATTCAGAGGCCTCTGCAAACTCACTCAGCCACCTGATCTCTGACAAAGGGGCCAAATATGCTTACTGGAAGAAAGATAGCCTCTTTAACAAATTGTGCTGGAAAAACTGGCCTTCTACATGACAAAAACTAAAACTTGACTCAGGTCTATCACCATGCATTAAGCTAAAGTAAAAATGGATTAAAGATCTGAACATTAAAACAAAACACTCAATCATCTGGAAGAGAAAGTAGGAGGAACTCTTGAAGACATAGGGGTAAGCGAGAAGTTCATGAACAAGCATGTGTTCACACAGGAAATGCTTCAAAGCATTAAAAACTGGGATCAACTCTTCTTGAGAAGTTTCTGCACATCAAAAGACATTGTCAACAAAGTGAAAAGACCACCCACAAATTTTAAAAAAATCTTATCTAATAAGCACTCAGACACAGGTCTGCTCTCTAGAATTTATAAAGAACTGAGATACATTAGGGCCCTCAACTTTAAAGACACAATTCAGAAATGGGCATCTGAGATAAATACACATTTCTCAAAAGATGAAATTAAACAAGTGAATGAATATATGAAAATATGCTCCACATCACTAGCCATCCATGAAATGCAAGCTAAAAGAACACTGAGATACCATTTCACTCCAGAAAGAATGTCTATCATAAGGAAATCAGGCAATAATAAGTGCTGGAGAGGATACGGGGAAAAGGGAACACTTCTCCACTGCTGGTAGAAATGTAGACTGGTGCAACCATTGTGAAGGTCAGTGTGGAGACTCCTCAAAAGAGTAGGACTAGAAATCCCATTCAAGCCAGCTATCCCCATACTGGGTATTTTCCTAGAGGAACTGAAAGCATCATATCATAGGGATGTATATGTACCTATGTTTATAACAGTACAATTTGTAATAGACAAATCTTGCAAACAACCAAGATGTCCATCACATGAGGAATGGTTGAAAAATATGTGGTATTTCTATACAATGGATTATTACTCAGGTATAAAGAATGACAAATTTGAAGCATTTATGTTAAAGTTTATACCACTTGAACATATACTCATAAGTGAAATAAACCAGACACATGTGCAAATGTCATACAGTCTCCCTAGTATAAGAAATAAAAAAGAAGAAATACAAATAGAAAGATATAACAACTAAAAAGAATTTAGTCAGATAGTAAGGGTGAACTGAACTGCATATGTTGCAGGGAAATGATCAGCTTCTCTTCTGGATGGTTAACAAGCTAAGTTTGCAGATCAAAAATTGGAGAAATGGGAGGGCTGGAAGGTTAGCCAACATTTTGACCTTAGCCTTTCAAGGTCAGTAAAGACTCAGGACACAGAAGAACCTGTACTGTAACGTCATGGAACTCAGTTGTGCCCCAAATTTTCTAATCAAGGAGATTATGGAGTCACAGATGAATGTTATCAATGATCTATAGTGTGCCCACGGAGAGAAAACTTTCTCTCAGGCTTTCAGAGAGCAAATGAGTCAAGCAATGGCCATGACTCATCCACACGGCTGACACTGACAAAGGATCTGTAGAATGAGGTAGAGGTTTACAGTCCATGAGGGGACTTGACTGACCTCATCAAATACAAAAGTTACATTTTTTTGTTATATAGGTCTTGCTTTATCTTGGTCTTAACCATCCAGTAGAAAAGTATAAAAATGAGGGACATAAAATAAGGTCATAACAGTAAGCTGATCTGTAAATGGCTCTAATCAACAACTTCTTCAGATAACCCACTATTATTACTGTGAACTGCTGGACTGTGTTGGATTGTTTCGCTAAATTCAAGCACCCATAATAATTGAATGACAATAGAATATTCGTTTTTGACAGGACTAAACAACAAGAAAAGGGGGATACAAAGGAAGAACCATTTTGTGTTTGTATAAACAGTACCATTAGGACAAATATGCAGTACTTTTGCATAATTCTATGAGAAGTAAGGTTTGCACTGATTGTGTTTGGACAGGATATCTTGTCTGCTCCTTGTACTATGGATAACCACTAGAAAAATAACAATGTAAAAAGCATTAATTATTGAAACTGTACTATGATTCAGCTTTGAGAAAAGATAGGTATACAGCTACATTCTCTTAATTCATTGAATAGAGGCATCTACTCTAATAGTGTTTGTATATAGAGTATCATGTATGCACCT
>PVKA01052015.1:0-11921 GCA_004027165.1 Ctenomys sociabilis | reverse complement strand
AAGGAAGGAAGGAAGGAAGGAAGGAAGGAAGGAAGGAAGAGGAGCAAAGGACAGGAGGAGGAAAAAAGAAGAGGAAGGGAAGGAGGTCGAGAAGGAAGGAGAAAACAAAGACAAGACAAGATTCTAGGGCTCCCCTGCACAAGTAGTGGTGCTCCTCATTTTCCGTCATGACTATTACAGGAGCCACAGCCAGTCCTGCACAAATCCACCCCAGGGACAGCTAATACCAATCCTCTTGCTGGTAAGACTGCGGAAAGCACCCTGACCCTGACAGACAGCCACTCAATGCTTTATTAACAAACCAGAAAGGCAGGAAAAGTAAGATTCACACAACAGCTGGGCTTTACTCAAAGGTGCTCACATCCAGGGTCCTGTGACATGTGAAAAAGTCATGGGGGCAATGGTCAAAAATGTCTGGAGCTGCTTCTGCCTACTATAACTCAAAAGCACATCTTGTTTTGATGGAAAGATAAACTTAAGGCTAAAATTGCTGTAGGAGTTACAAAACCAAATAAAATAGAGGGAAAAATCAAGCTAGTATCAGAGATTAAAACCCATGAGGATTGGGAGACATGGACAGCGGGACTGAGGGGAGCCCTTCTGTGGGAGCCCCTTGTGCAAAGCCCTGCTGCACACATCTTTCAGGTGCCCTCCAGGGGAGGTGGCAGGTGTCCTCCTCCCTCCAGCACTGCTGGTGCCAGTCACACCAGACCATTGTCACCACTGGTCCTTCCCAACACACCAGCATAAAATAGGATCACCCCCTGCACAGTGCTGCTGCCAGAAAAGAGGGAAGACGGGAGAGGAGCCTTTCTAGACCCAGTAGCTTGGTCATGACTTCCATTTTCCCCCTCCACCTTGCCCCACCCCAGGTGATGGATAGGAACTGTCCCTGTCCCCCAGAAGCTCTCCTGAGCCTGCCCCACCCCCACTGGTTTTCACTATTGCTCTCCAGCCTTAGCTCCCAGCTCTCCCATTCCCCAACATGAGAAAAAGTTAAAGGATTTGCGTTTACTGACTGAGGAAAGCCTCAGAAAGAAAGTGGAAAGCTTAGGAAGGGTAAACGCAAATCCTTTAACCCTTAGGACCTGGGAGCCACCTGAGAGGAGAGCCATGGCAGTAGGTGGACTGAGTTCACACCCTTTACTTTGGAATGAGAGAGGAGAATGGGATAGGGGAGTATTAGAAGAGCAGTTTACAGGATCTCCTTTTATCTAAAGTATACAGGACCTGAAGATGCCTATTTCTGAGGAAATGCTTCCTCGGGTGTCACCAGCACGGCTTCTCTCTGCTCTGTCTCAGAGCTAGGTTTCCCATCCCAGCTGCAGGAAAAGCTTAGCTCAAGGCACCCTACGATTCTATCTCTGGTGAGCGAATTTTAGTTCCTTCAGACCCAGGAGCAGAGTGAGCGGGCCTAGGGGAGCAGTGGGGCTACTGTTGCCTCGGTAGCGTGGGCCTCCCAATGCTTTGTGCCATTTCTAGAGAGAGGGAGCCTGTGCCTCTTGTCTTTGCTGCTTCTATTTATAGACGCTCACTTCTGTAGGGACTTGGGAGCCTTTAATTGCTGGAAAGGAAAAAGAGGTAGGACCTAAGGCTGCAAGAGAAGGAGAGCACGAGGGAGGAAGGGAAAGGGAGGGGAGGGACAAGAAAGAAAAGGAAGACAGAAAGGGGGAGGAGAAAAAGAAATCAGCTGAGTTTCCGGGTTGTGGTGTAGGAGAAGAGAGGAGGACAACGCAAAGCCTTCCGCAGGACCTACCTGAGCTGTGGCCTCAGGCCTCTTCCCCTCCAGCCCCTGCTCACCGAGGGAAACGTCCGCTGGAGAGGGTGCTAGGAGGCCCCTGAAATAGAGGAGAACCTAAGCCCATGTGACCTGGAGGGGAAGGCTGCTGGCAAGCGCCAAGGAAGAAGAATTTGGAAGAAGAATTTGGGGAGATGGCTCAGTGAAATAAGCACTTCCCTGGGAAGCGCAAGGGCCTGAGTTCAATCCCAGGTTCCACCAAAAAAAAAAAAAAAGATGAAGAATTTTCAGCTCTGGTCAAGAAGAGGCATAGGAGGATTTATTAGCCAGAATTTTTAAAGGACACATGCGTTCCAGGCTAGGTATATTTGTGGGAGATCTGGGGAATGTGAAAACCTGTGACTATGGGAGGAGAGGGATTCAGTTTGCTGGTGCAAGGTGACACCTCTTTCTGCAGGAGCAAAGGTGATGGAAAAGCTTATTTTATAGGTGAAGAAAGATGGTCTATTCATAGGCAAGGGGGGAAGAAAAAAACATTTTTTTAACTGGGCTTGAGGAGCCAGGGATTTAGCTCAGTGGTACCTGGCAAGCAGGAGGTCCTGAGTTCAGTTTCCTCTACCTCAAAATATAAATAAAATAACTGGGCTCGTGTCTTGAATCTGCTATTTTTTTCTTTTAAAATTATGAATTTCCTTGTCTCTTTTCTACATATCTTTATTTTTTTCTATTCTACCTTAGGACCAGGTGCTGCTCCCTGGGTGTTGGACAGAAATGAAATTACTAGGGCTAGGGAGATAGCTCAGTAGAATAAGTGCTTCCCTGGCAAGCACAAGGGCCTGAGTTCAACCCCCAGTTAAGAAAGAAAAGAAAAAGAAATGAAATTACTGTGAGGGGAGAAACGAGGAGTGTGTCCTCCACAATCAGTGGCCCTGATTGTGAGTCCCAGACTGGCTCTGCCGTGGGTGGAGGTGGGGAGCTGCCAGCCATGGCTGAGTAGGCCCAAGGCTCCCGGAATTCAGAGACCAGGCCTCCAAGTGCAGGCAGTCGGTGTTATTCTTACCACAGACCAAAACTCTGTCCCTTTGGAAGGGTTTGGCTCTGCAGCTGTTTGAAAATCCCCTGGTACTTGCAGACAAATGATCCAAGTCAGGCTGTGCTAACAGGTCCGTTTTGGAGCCAGAGAGAGGTATGACAGATGTGGGCCTGCTGCTTGGTGCTTGGCCCATCCATCACCGCCCAGCGAAAATCCCATGGGCTGCCAGACTCTCTGACAATATTGTTTACATTAGAACATGACTGAAACTTTGAGAAGAGAGAGAAACACTCACTCTGGCCCCATGAACTGCCTCGCCTGTGCAGAGGCAGAAAGGTTTCAAGGCCTTGTCCTGTGTGGGTGGAGTTGATTTCCTGTCAAACTGTCCCTGAGGAGATGAGGAACATTCTGGAATTTGGGAACTAGTTCAGAAGAGCAGGAGGAGTTACATGGCTCCACACACCTGTCCTGATATGGTCTCCACCTGGCTTAACACATCCCTCCTCAAAAATCTTGTGCATTCAGCCACAGGGGTGGCTGACAGGGCAATATTTTTCATTTCTAACTCAGACTCTCACAGCTCAGATACCTTTGCCCAGCACAGTGAGAGAATGTAGTACTTTGCACTGGACCTGATGTAGCAGAAAGGCCCTGTACAGAAGAGCCCTAGGGAGCCACAAAGACAGGAAGAAGGGCTGACACAGAGGCCCTGGGAGAGAGGGTGTCGCCTGCTGCAGCTGACAATCTTGGCTAAAGAAAGATTATGCACCTGTTTTATCTGCAGAGAAAAGCTGCAAGTTATGGCTGTTTTGCTGTGACACGCCCCATTAAATATTCCTGGAATCCAAGCGCAAAAGGAACAAAATAAACCACTTTGAAGTTCCAGGCAAAGAGTGATCTGGCTGGGTGGGGTCCAGGTACAGCTGAACATCCAGGCAGCCAGGATCTCTCCCGTGCTGCCTTGGGCTCCGATCAGGTGGGTCATGTCTGGATGGGGTGCTGCTGACTTCACTGCCCTCTGGGGTGAGTCTGGGACTCAGTTTATTCAAAGGTCTGCAGGAAGTGGGGGCAGTGAAAGTAGCCTGTATGGAGCTCTGGTGCCTGCCCTAGAGGAGGGAAGAAAGTCACTGGCTGTTGACTTCTTGAGAACTCAGGCTGCCCTGGGCAAAGCAGATCCTGACTCAGAACGCACAGGTTTCCTGCTGCAAGTGCTGTGGATGAATGAACTCACTTGGTCCTCACAATGAACCAGGGCCTGGGCATCATAACTATTCCACACTGAAAATGGAAAAATGGAGGCACAGTGCAATGAAGTGTCTTTCCCAAGACCACAAAAGGAAAGCAAGAGCTCAGGATCAGAGCCCACAGCCTGGCTCTAGAGACCCTACCTTACCTAAGAGGTGCTGCTGTTTCATCCACTGCACTTTAAAAGCTATTATTTGACCACAGAGATGTCTGCCAGCCACCACCTCGTCTCCTGTGGATTCTCACAGCCTGAAAGGTTCTCCAGGTCCTGTGACTGGCTCTCCCTCCAGGTCACAGCCCTCCTGGCTGCCTAGACACACCCTCCCAGCCCGGTCAGGGTGCTACAAATCACCTCATAGGCTGCTTCCTAAGTGTTTTCTGCCTGGAGACAGGAGAGTTATACAAAATTTGATTGCCATTAAAAAGCCAACAAAGCCACAAGAATCCAGGATTGTTCTTGGGGTAGTTAGGGCAGCACCCCTACTGAGCCCAGGATGCACTGGGGGTCATGGGTCACTGAGGTCCTGCCTTGCTTGAGAGAGTTGAGAAGGTAGGACACCCCCACCGATGCTCAGCATGGGGAGCCTGTGGACCTCAAGAGCAAGGATCGGGAGCTGGAGGGGCGAGGTGAGTGCTCCTCTCGCTGCGTGGAGCTCAGACCCCACTTCCTCCTGCTCCTCAAGACTATGCCTTTCCCTTTTCCCTTTGGCCTGAGAAGAATCCTCCTTCACCCAGATTTACCTCGTTCTGGCTGAAGGTGTCTGTGCTCCCGCTTGCTTCAGGGCACAGCATCCTTCCTTCCAGGGATTCCCACAGCCTCCTTGCTGTAACTGGATGTGTGTTTCCAGAACACGAATCAGATGCGAACTCAACCCTACTTCAAATACTTTTGATGGGGCCAGCTGCCCAAAGGAAAGCGCCATCATGCCTTATGGTGTCATTTGCAGCCCTTCGCAGTACAGCCTAGTCCCTTGGCCTTTGCCTTACTTTATCTAACCAGAGCAGACCCTCAGCTTGGGATTCATCTTCTATCCATCACACAAAGCTTGAGGCTGGGGAGATGGCTCAGTAGAATAAGTGCTTGCCTGGCAAGCACAGAGGCCTGAGTTTAATCCCTGATTCCACAGGAAACACACACACACACACACACACACACACACACAAAGCCCCATCAAACATCTCCTATGGCTACTCTCATCTACCACTCCAGGAGTTTTATAATTTGTGTCTAGTTGTACCCACAAATCCTCATGTAGTCAAGGAGTTTTTTCATAGGTGGTTGACTCTAGAGTATCTGATTCATAGTGCACTGCTGGGAGTAAGGGTGCTGGGATTAAGGGTGAGCAATTGCTGGATCAGTCCACTGACTGGATTGACACTGCCGTAATCTCAGTTGACTGGAGACCATCTAAGGGACAGAAGAGGCTTGTCTCCCACCTTCGCTGCCCTTGCTGTCTTCCACTGCCGTGAACTGTTGCCCCTCTGCCTTGGAGCCAGCCAATTATGGACTGAAATCTTTACAAACAGAGCTAAACAAAATTTCCCCCCTTTAACTTTGTGTGCCATCCAGTATTTTATCTGAGCAATGAGAGAAAAATAAGATGAGGAACATTTCAAAAATTCCTTTGCACTTCCTTCTTGTTATAACCCTTACACCACATTCATTTATTTAATTATGTGTCTTCTCCCAGTAACACTCCAGAAATGGTGACTTCATCTCTGAATTTCCAGCAACCAGTAATGGTACACGTACTTGGAGAGAGAAATACATTAAGCCAATATCTTTGTTAACCAATGAGATGAGCCCATTCCTTACTTAGCTATAACAGAGAACACAGTGGGAAAAACCAAACTACTCTGTGACAAGGAAGGGAAGTACCCTGAGGTTTAGAGCTGCCAAAAGAGGCTGGAAAAGTTGTGGACTGCTGCACTGTTGGAGTGTGTTGCTGAATTCAAGCACCTATAATAAGTAAATGTCAATGGAATACTCATCTCCGACAGGACTAAACAAAAAAAAAGGAGATACAGAGGAAGGATCATTTTGTACTTATGTACACAGAATAATTAGGATAGATATGCAGCTACTTTCGCTTAGTTCTATCAGAAGAAAGATTTGTACTAATAGTGTTTGGACAGGAGACCCTGTCTGCTTCTTGTACTATGGATAACTACTAGGAAGATAACAATGTAAAAAGCATTAATTATTGAAATCATCCTATTAATCAGCTTTGAAACTCTCTCACTGATATTTGTCTCTCAATAAAATAAAATAACTTTTTTTAAAAAAAGGGGGGGGGGCTGGAGAGCCAGGTGTGGAGTCTGGCAAGGATCTGGCAAGCTCAAGGGCAAAACCAAGCCATTAACCTCGAAGTAGCTCATGTCAGCCCTGCCCAAAGGAACCCACTCTGCCTCTTGACCTTGCCTCTCACAATAAGTCTTAAGCCAACCATTGGTGTAATCTCCTGGCATGACAAAGCCAGCCCCTGGGTACCTCTTCCTTGTAAAACCATAGCATGTAGGCAAAGACCATCCCCACTGCCAATTTTTCTGCCCTCTAGTGAACAGCTTCCCTTCCCTGCAATCCCCACCTCAGGTCCACTAATCTAGAAGTGGTTATCGCAACCACTGGCAGTGCACTGGTCACTGTAGAGCAGGTCAGCCTCTAAGTCAAAGGCATTCAAATCCAGTGCTCTCTCAGCCTACATCTTAGTTTTCTCATCCAGAAAGAGAGGGTGAAGAGCCATCTCCAAGGGGTTGGGTGAAAAGTAGAGATGACAGATGTAGAACCTCAATCAGCAAACAGTAGGTGCTCAATACACGGTGGCTCTAGGGTTCAGTCCCCTCCTCGCTTTTCCTTTCAAGCTGGTGAAGAGCAGCTAATCAGCTAGCTTGTGAGCTTGGTCAGAGAGCGAAGTTCACCTGTGAGTGTGGCACGCATGGCAGGAACACACAGCCTAGTGTGCAGCAGGACAGGGCGCATGTAAGAAGAGAATAAAGCTGTGCATACGAGTGAAAAAAACTAGAGGACATTTAGAAGGATAAATAGCAAAACATTAAGATTCTTGGAGTTATGAGTAATATGTTTCTTTTGGTTATATATTCATCTGTTTATTTTGTTTCAAAAACGAGCATGCCTGGAGTAACAATAAGGGAAAAGTTAAACCACATGTTGCAGAAATCTGTGTGCAATATGGTCCCTAAATTCAAAGCACCATCTGGGACTTTCATGTCAAAGAACTATGGTTTACAGCTGCAGGTGGCTGTGGCCTCCATGTGGAAGGAATTAAGGGAGCTGGGCACATCCCTGCCTTAAGAAAGTCCCTGTGTAGATAAGGTACATGTCCTCCTGACGTGGAGGCCTCCCTGGAGCTTCCTCTTAGCAGAGAACCTTGTGAAGTAGACGCATTATTTCTGAACACAAACTACCCATTAGGTACATGTTATGCTTGGGCTTTTTAGAAATGAAGTTACATCTTTAATTCATTTGGTGAGCATTAGCCTTAGAACACTGCAGGAAAACGAAGTAGTTCATTTGGTGAGCATTAGCCTTAGAACTCTGTAGTTCAAATTCTTGCTTCTGTGTAGCTTTCTGTTTTACAAATTTGCCTGTTATTTGGCTTTCTCGAAGCAAGAAACACCTTACTCACAGAGTGAAGGCTGGTTCTAGCCCCACACCTCTCCGCTTATTTCAGGATAAAGCTCTGATGTCCTTGCCTCCGTCTTTGGCACCAGCGTGCTGGAATGTGCCAGAGCAAGGGAGGTGATGACACTCCGTGTCTATGAAAAGCATACGGGGCAATTTTAAGGGCTAGTTTCTCACCAGGCCTGCTCAGAGTCAAGGCAGTGGACTAAATTAACTCTTGACAGCCTTTTCAGTTCTGCAAGTCTATCAAATTTATGGTCCAGAGGCATCCGCTTTTAAAATTGTAGTTACTTATCCTTCCATGAAGAAGAGATGGGAGAAACATTTGGTTCACATTAACATAATAACCAGCTGAAGGCCAAAGAGTCAAATGAGAATTATGAATCATAATAAAAATAATGTCTTTAAGAGGCTAAGTGATTCTCTAATGAAGACTATCTAGAATCTATTTACAAATGGAAATTTTACAATGTAGTTTGTTTTGAGGGTTGGTTAATGACGGCTTCATTACATCATCAATAAGTCAGGCTCTTTTTTCTTTCTACTCCACTGCCTCTAACATTTTGTTTTTCCCTTCTTGGTCACAGAATGGCTGTAACAATTTTGAACCACCACATCTTTAAGCGGAAACATCCAGAATCCTACTTCTAATTCAATCACTGATGAGAAGAATAGACTTAATGCAAGATGAATAATGCACCCCTGTCCGGATCTGGAGACAGAGCCTTCTTGCTTCACAATAATAGTCCTAATGTTTGAACAAATTCAGGGTCTGGTAAGAAGGAAGCAGGGAGGCGGGGACAGTAAGATGGCCTACACGAAGAGCTGTCCCAAGCCACATAAAGATTTATAACTGATAACACTGAAAGGTACCAGAGGAATTCATTCATGGCTCTGGGAGGAAAATAATTCAAAATTGAAAGGTTATGCCAAGCCAAACTATGAATAAAGTTCATTCTGGGTATGAAGAAATCAGAAAGTTTAACTTATGTAAATGTTTTGAAAAATAAGAAAGTATTGAGAGATGTATTCCGTCAGAGTGAAACAGAAACTCAAGAAAGAGGACTACATTAGATCCAGCAAAAGTGAGCTGACCCAAGGAGTGCAATGAAAATAAATCTGAGCTGAAAATTCTGTAGCTGGTCTAGAAAACAATAGGCCAGAGTTAAAATAAGCCTCAAAGGACTCCATTGCATATGTGTTCAAAATGCAAGCGGATGCTGTCATGCAATTCTATGAACAGGAACCTTGAAATTATTGATCAAATGAAAGTATATATTCTGTCAACAATAATAAAAATAGCTAGAAATTGCAGAGAAAATAAGTAACTTCAATGTCATATCACAAGTATGAAGCAGAATCAAAAATGGCATGGCATTGAGCAATTGATAATATAAAGAATGCATTTTGGCTATGAGGTTTATAAAGTTTTCTGCCCAGTGGTTCAGGTTAGTAGAATAAGATTATATTTGTTTTACTAAGGATCTATTCATACCTTTTCTGGTTTAATCAGTAGAAGATATTCATATCACTGTAATTTCACAAATGCTATAAATTTTGGTATGCTACTTTATAATCCGACTATTTATAAAGAAGATTAATTAAAGTCATGGGAAACTATCAAGGTTACAAGTACTGAAGATTTAATAGTAATATTATGGCTGATAAGAGTTGAGGAGGGTGAAGAAAAATGTGAAAATGTACAAATTCTGTATTTATTTGGAGAAGGAAGTTGATATGTACATTCTAAATTTTCTGAATTTGGAAATAAAGATTTACTAAAGACCACACTATGGTAGTAGCAGTAAATACTCAACTGGTTTAATTGAGTCCTTTAACTACCATTTCATACAGAGTAAGCAGAATCCATTGGAGATATGGTTGGTCCAGGTCAGAAGCAGCAAAGGTTTCAGTGAACATGGAGCATCTATTGAGATCAGAAAAAAAGGGAGCTGTCAAAGACTAGGAGTTAGATCAAGATGATTCAAGAGTGAACCTGAAAAAGTTTCTCTCATCAAAGACAAGACAATCTGAACATCAATAAAAATTGAAATGTAATGATCATAAGCACTACATTGTTCGTCACTGACTGAGTGAAAGGAACTCAGTGGTAACCACTGAAGGATGCTGGAGCATCAATTCTTCCCTTTAAAAATTAGCAATGAAACAAGTTTTAAAACAGTTAAAACAAGGAAGAGATTATTTCTGCTATAGCTTAAGATAATCGAATGGTTGAAGGAAAAATTTCACAGCAGCATTTCAGTGATTAAGGTGATAAGGAGTGAGAGAATACAACCTCCCCTAGTGACGAAAACATGTGGGTAACAGTCATTGAAAGCTGCTGTGAGTTGTGATCATGTAGACAATCAGAAACGATGCTCCCATGGGTGAAAGCTCACAGAACTATAGAGGCAATATACTTGCCAGAAAATAAAATCTCAGTTTAAGATTATAGATCTAACTACCAATTTACAGGAAAGAAGGGAAGAAAAGAACATGTTAAATGACACCATTGGAGTGCAGTGATCAAAATCCAGACAGTGGAAACTCTGTAAGTCAAACAGCCAAGTTGTCAACCAGTTACATTGATGGATAAGAAAGGAAATTATAGACTTAAAAGGATTAAGGAGATGTATCAATCAGTTGTAGTATTAGGATGTTTTGACTTGATTTAAACACTCTTAAAAATAAAAGAAAATAGCAATTCAATAGTAACTAGCTACTGAGGAGTTATTGTAATTTTTTTGATGTGTAATGGCATTCAGTTATGGTGTTTTGTCCTGCGTCTTTATTTTGGAAAAAATCAATAAAATGGCATAATGTCACATTTATTCCAAAATAATCAGTGGAGGAGAATGTGTGGAGATATGGGTGAAAAGAGATTCACTAGGGATTCATAATAGAAGGTGAGTGGTCTACAGAGACTGATTATTTTCTTCTAGTTTTGTATTTGCTTGAAATTGTCCCTATTAGAATATTTTAGAAGATAAAAATATAAGTATGGTATTTGAAGCCAATTGTTAACCACTAGAAAACTCAAATGTCTAGTGTAAGTATCTAAAATCAGGAGAGGGAAGCAGAGCTTGGTGGGAGCTCGGCTGAGGCACCCCCACTCTCCCTTCTCATTCCCATGGAGTGGAGACCCCAGCCACTGTTTACTACAGAAGGGCCAAGGCACAGAGCCATAGGAACTGATGCAGACATTCTGAGATAGCCATCAAAGCACTGTAAAGTCTCATTAAAAAAAAAAAAAAAAGGAGAGAAGAAAATGGTGAATTTCCTTTCTCATTTTATATTGTATTGTCTGTTTTTAATTTGTTCATATATTTCTTTTTAACTGTGCTAAGATCTGTATAACAGGAAAATTACATAAAAGCATTTTAAATGTCCAAATCAGCATCGCCTGGTATGTTTGCAGCATAGTGCTCTCTTTTCCAGGGCCCATTTTCAGAACTGTTTCTCATCCCAAACAGAAATCCATTAAACAAAAACTCTCTCCCCTCTCCTCAGACCCTGGTAACCTCTATTCTGCTTTCTGTCTCTGAATTTACCTGTTCTAGATGCTTCCTAAAGCTGGAATTATGTGGTATTTGTCCTTTTGTGTCTGGATTAGTTCTCTTAGCAGAATGTTTTCCTGGTTCATTTGTGTCATGGTATGTATCAGAACATTGATCCTTTTTTAGTTGTAGTAAGATATACATAACAGAACTTAGCATTTTAACCATATTAGAACAATATAGGGCCCTTAGCTTTACTCTGCTCTCACCATCATTCATCTTTAGAACTTCTTCATCTTCCCAAACAGAAACTCTGCGCCCATCAAATAACAGCTCCCCACTTATTTTCCTATTATCCCCTGGGACCTGCCCCTGTGAATTTGTCCACTGGAGGTGATCTCATGTTAATGGAATCGTGCAGTTTTTGTCCTTCCATGTCTGGCTTGTTTCACTTAGTACAATATTTTCATGGTTCAACCATGTTATAGAACTTTAATCCTTTTAAGTATGAATTATATTTTTGTACCGTATCTTCATTCACTTGTTGAGACATTTCTACTTTTTTGGCCGATGTCAATAATGCTGCTGAAACTCTGAGAATCTGTCTGAGTCTGTGCTTCAAATTCTTTTGAGTATACACCTAGAAGAACAATTGCATGACCCTATGAAATTCTATGCTTAGCTTTTTTTTTTTTTTTTTTTTTTTTTTTTTTTTTTTTTTTTTTTTTTTTTTTTTTTTTTTTTTTTTTTTTTTTTTTTTTTTTT